>CM030853.1:14303056-14345556 GCA_018105865.1 Metaphire vulgaris
GCAGGATGCAATGTAATAATGCCTCACTAGTTACTGTATAAATGCCACAATACTTTATACAGCTAATAGATATTCAATACCAATCTAGTACCCTTAGGTTTATTTTAACAGCATTTATACTGGTAGCCATTACTGGATTCTCGTCCAATTCCTTCCATCTATCAACCACTCTTGGTGTTTGTGGCTGCGTGTGTGTGTGTGTGTGTTTGTTGATTATAACTGGAGGTGCCTTTGGACACCTGTTTCTCTGTAGCACTACAGTTCGACGTTGTTTGGGGCAAATCCAAACTACAGTCAGTCGCTGAACTACTGGTCGGTTGGTCAGCAGGGCTATCCTCCTCTGGCGGCTCAGTTACAACAGCAGGCCGGATTCGTCCAGCCACATTTGCAGCAGGGCTACACGATTGCTGCGTATGGGTGCGTTTCAACTTCATCTTGAAAGCACAGAATTTCTGCAGCTGTGCTGTGTGGTTTTTCTGCAGTACGAAGTCATTGTTTATATATGTTTTCAACGCTATAAACTCCTTGAATGTTAAATGGTGAAGGTAGTCCCGTAGTGGAACGGGCTTAGGGTTTCTGGTGCTGATCTCCGGTTACTAGGCAAGCAGCGACGCAGGTGGCTCACGCCATTATAATCTAGAGTAGGTTGCCATTACTTTCTCTTGACCTGCTTTTTACCTTCGCAGCTTAGCGCTGCTACCAATTTATCGACGCCTAAGCGACAAACGGCTTGGTTGGCCGCCGGCACCACGATTAGATCCCGATACGGTCACCCATCCAAGTACTAACCGCGCTCGACGTTGCTTAACTTGGGTTTTCTGACGAGAACCGGTCGCAGAACGCCAAATAGACCGGGTCCTTGAATGTTACAATAATTATTATAATGTGACTTCAATTGGTTTAGGGGGAATTGGCCTGTATGAAGAATGTGTATATGTCCCCAAATCATGAACTGCTCTTACTCGGCGTCGAGCATTTGCTGTGACGACCCAGTGCTCGAATTGTGAGAAAATGAAAGGGGGGTCATGGCGAGCGTGGTGTTTTAAGAATTTACACTTTTGTCATTTTTGCATTTCTCTAGGGAGGGTCTGCCATTTTAAATGGGGGCTGAACCCCAACCCCCAACAATTCGAGCTCTGACTGGACCCCTCCCACTTCTGGAATGCTTTGAACCCATCCATTCGGGCCTCGCTTCTAACTCCCTCACTCCGTTCAATGCGAAAGCTAAAGTTTCACTACTTCATCACGTGACTCCAATGCCAGGAGCGCCTCTGAGTAGAAATAGAAGAGGTGCTGTACAAATGCTGCATTACATTCGCCATTAAACTAAAAACAAACTTATTTAACGTCTCTTTCGTGTGTGAAGTGTAAAGCACTCTTGACTTTAGCTTTTGCTTTTATTATTGCGCTGTATAAATTGTCTGAATAAGATTACATGAAAACCGCTATAGCGTAAATACTGTAGGCCTACTATCAACATTTAATGGTCCAGTTTTCATAGATAACTTTTGAATACATTTCTTCTTCAGCTGCCACTGCCATTTCGTCCAAACTTCCATTTGTCCACAATCCTTGCACTAAAATGTTCTTCCTCGGTCCCACCCTCTTCGTGGAGAACTTGCATTTGTGGCCTCTTGTGCTGCTATAGTGTGATAATGTAGGGAATCTGTCGTATGACACATCTACTTTCCCTTTCATTGATCTGTATGTTTCTATTAAATCTCCTCTCTTTCTGTCCCTGTCTCTGTCTCTCTTCTTTCTAATGTTGTCAATTCACAATGTTTAAGTCTCTTTTTGTAGCTTAATTTATGGCAGCCATTAACCATCCTTGTTGCTCATCTTTGCACTTTTCCTAAAAGCTCCTAAAAGCTCTATATCGTTTTTTAATAATGGATTCCATGCCTGAACACAGATGAGACCTTACTAGTGTCTTATATGGTGTTACAATTAGCTGTCTGTCTTGATCCTAGTGTTATTTTCATCAATTCCAACATCCAGTTGCCCTTTTGCTGTCTCCATACATTGTCAAGATGGATTCATACATTTATAGATGATCGCCCCTAGGCCTAAATCTCTTTCTTTCTCTATGTTGTTTAGGAATTTTTTCTCAGAGCATTTTCAGTGCCACGATTAGCTTTTCCAAAATCCATTCGAGAACATTTGTCCACATACGAGGACAGGATATGCATAGAAATATAGTACTCCGCACAGACGCACAGACCCATGCGCACGTTGGCTGGCGTATATCTCACAAAGTCCTTATAGTTATTTCTTTCTTTCCGCTGATGTCCGACTTTACTTCTGCAATAGTCTGAAGTTATAAGGGTTCTTTGTTTCATGTGTTTTATGCAGCAACGGAACCGACCCTTTTGATATATTTCTCGAGAGTTGTTAAGCGCTTGATGTAGGCCTATCGCCCTATCCAGTGGTGGTGGAGGCTGGAGGCTGAAATTGATGGTATCGCTGAATTCATCTGGGTGGTTTTCTTCTGTTGCGGCTGTCTCGAAAGTCTCGCAGCCATGAATTCCATTAGTTATAATATAGGCCTATGCATGCCAGCAGCATCTGTTATCCGTTGTTCTGTTGTGATAAGTGCGTGATTAATTGCCCGAGTGCCACTTTATTCTCCGCCGCGTCCGCGTCCCAGATCGCAATGGCATTAAATGCGAAGAAGATGTAACGCACAGTCCGGTGGAAGTTTTGTGGCTGATAAGAATCTTCCCCCCCCATTTACGAATTCTTCCGAGTTGCGCTCCTCCTCCTCCTCCTCCTCCTCCTCCTATGATTTATGCTTCCCGACTGGATCGATGTTCCGTCTCGTATCGGTCTCTTCAAGACATCTCGATGGGTTCGAGGAAGGCTGGTCGGAAATGGGTGGAACCGAAGAAAAAAATTGTTAGTGCTGGGGCGGTGGCTGTATTCAGTGTTTATTCTAGGCCTTCTCGGGGGGGATATCCCCTCCAAAAGTGTGGAGACTCAGACCTTGTCCTCCCCCCAAACATTTCAAAATCCCCCAATGTCAAGGTGGCTAGAATAAACACTGGGTGTATTTATGGAACAGTTTGCACAAAGAGGCAGTAACAGTTGAAGCAATACATGGATTCAGTAGTTAACTAGGAAAACTGAGTTATTAAATTTTCAGAGTAACAATAGTGGTTTTCATACAGGCTAACTTGGCCTCATAAACCACTTGAAATCACGTTGCTTTATTATTAAAACATTAATTTTGACATTAGAAAGAGGGGGTGGGTTAACGCGTTGTGACGTCATTTTTAGGGTGCCTGACATTTTGTGACAACTTGTGACGAGGGGGTCAAAAAACTGTCAAAATCGCGTGAACTATAATGCCCTAATGCTCTTCTGAATATGGTCATATCCTTATATCCTTATGTTTTTACCCTCTCCTAAATTTATTTAAAAAACCTCTCGTCACTTTTTTGGGGAAATTTCCATCCCCAATGCAACATATAGAGATTTGGGGGGGGCAATTTTCAAACTTTTGGGGGGAAATCCCCCCAAAGGGCCTAGAATAAACACTGGTAGTAGTAGTAGTAGTAGTAGTAGTAGTAGTAGTAGTAGTAGTAGTTTCTTTCGCCAGAAGTTATCTACGTGTCATCCATCAGCAGTAGATTTGAACTACTAAGCTCTTGGTTTTTGTTGTTAGTTTTTGTGTTGTCCATGTGAATGCAGTCTTTCGTGTTTTGTTTTTATAATGGCGTCTTCTTCTTCTTCCTACATCAGAAACATTCCGAACACCCAGTGGCCCGTTGGAACGGCTCACGCTCAGCAGTATTTCCTTCAGCAACAAGGCATCATCAGTTATCCAATATAGAAGATGTACGCACGAACTGTTCTTTCATGTTCACGCGGACTTGGACTGCTGATGTAATTAGAATTAATACAGTGATCAGATTATTAAGGTATATATGACTTAGTGTGGTTTGTGTTGCTTTGGATAAAGATGAAAATCCTGGTCCATAAGTTTCACAGCAAATGTGATTTGTTCAAAATAATTAAAACCTTGTTGCCTGGTTATTTTTTTTCATTTCAAAACATGATCGCTTTTTGAACAGACTTCATATTTGTGAAATATTAGACAAAATATTTTTGGAGGCATTCAGATATCATATAAGTCTTGCGTCATATTGGATTACAAACAATGGGAAGAATGAGAACACTGTGGAGGAACAAAAGCTTAACAATGAATACAAAACTGAAATTTTACAATACATTAGTAATACGTCAAATTTTATATGGGTCGGAAACTTAGGTAATAAAAAAATTGGGTAATAAAAATCAGACGAAAAATGTTTAATGGTTGCAGAGATGAGCTGTCTAAGAAAATAATGGGAGTCAGCGAATATCAAAAATTGAGAAATGAAGACATCAGGCAACAGACAAGAGCCACAGTAACCATTATCGATAAAGCACGCAAAAGGAGATTAAATTGGTTTGGACATGTTAAAAGAATGGACAACAATAGATGGGCCTACAAAGCACTGCATACGCACAAAGTAAAAGGAGACAGTTAGAGGGTGCGAAGCACGGATATTTTACAGCCCTCTAACACCCCTAACCCCCTCCCCAATTTGAGGTAGACACCCCCAAATTTGGTAGTGCAACAATGGTATGCATAAAAATGCACACTAATTAGCTCCGGACACCCCAATTTGAGGTCGGATTCACAATCCTAGAAATATCCCTGCTGCGGAGGACCGAGAAAAAGATGGATGGATGGATAACATCTAGGAAGATCTGGAAGCAAAGAACATGTCGATTGTTGAAGGATGCAGATTAGCGCAAGATCGAGCGAAGTGGAAATGTTTCGTATCTAACTATTGCCGCCATGCTGGCAGAAAGTGAAGATGCTGATGATGATGACCTCATGTTGGCTTGCATTCAAGTTTTATATACAGTGTACCACATGTTTTGACAGGCATTCAAATATTATATACCTCATGTTGAGTAAATAGATCATTACTAAAAACCGACAAATTTCAATCTGTTTGTGTCCGTTTCTTTTCAGATGTACAGAGTATATATACTGCTGGTTTAATCGAGACTTGAAGAAGACAAGTCCAGCTCATCAATGTACTGAAGGAAACAGCTCATGCGTGTTTCAGATGTCAAAATGTGTGTGTGTGTGTGTGTGTGTGTGTTCCGCTTGAAGCTGGTGACCACTTGATGCCTGTCTGTAACATGTGATCTTGTAGTCAGTGGCGGCTCCTGGATTTGGCCGGGGGGAGGGTTTAGAGTGGCAACTTCTAATCATGGGGGACCAACTAGTTTTCATAAACTCTGGGCTAGTCTAATTGCTTAGAATGAGTGCACTAAAGTAGGGGGGGCCACTGGGGGGCAAGCATTCAATAGGGGACATGCCCCCAGGTCCCCAATGTGGAGCCGCCTCTGCTTGTAGTATTTTACAACTGTTGTTGCCTGTTGACTTGTTGTACTGATTTAATACCAATGCGTAGTGTGGCTTGGCCATGGATGAATTATAATGAGAGGCGTACCTAGGGAATTTGACGCCCACGGCAGGGGGTCAGAAAATTAGCCAAGCAGGTTAACAGATCTTCAGTTAGCAAATCATGATATCTTAGTGACGCTCACTAAAACAAGATTAAAACTACAGATGATCGTTTCTTGCTTTTACTGATGCGAAATGGTCTATACGAGTATTTGCTCAAAGTCAGTTTTCTCAGTTTTTTCTCTTTCTACGCTGAGTAGAGCAAGACAACATTTTTGTTGGGGGAGGGGTTCCCTTATAAGTGGTCCCCCATGGCATCTGCCCTACCTGTCGTGCCCCGGGTACGCCACTGATTATAATCACTCATGTCCAATAGTAATTGTATGAGATTTTTATATGGCTAGAATAACCTATGATATTAACAAAATTTCGTAATTGGTCGATAACATTTGTAAGTAAGCATGTAAACAGAAGCAAGGCTGTGGATAGAAATGTTAGTTTAAAAGTCCGATGAAGAAAACTAGAAATTCGAATGCTGTTGATATTTCGCACTAGACAGGGTTGCCAACTCGATTACATAAAACTTACAAATACTTAGGGCCTAGATTCTGCACTATTTTTACGGACAAGCACAATTTTTACGGACTCACTTTTATTATAAAAATTCAGCAAATAAAAACTTAAAAAATTAAGCATACTATTTGACAGTTTCAACAAATTATTTGAAAGTTTAAACTTTCAAGCAAGCAAGAAGAATTTACAAACGCAAAGATTTTCCGTTTTTCACTTCAAAGGCTTTGTGTATAATATTTCTTATTTTTACGGATTTCCTGATGTTCTAACGGACTTATATATGGACAGGTAATTTCGGTTCAGAATGTAATGTCCGTAAATTTGCTGACAGTTGCCAACCCTGGCACTAGACTGATCAACAACCGCAAACGTCTAGCATGACCTCCTCCATGTATTCACTCGTCTTTTGTATGTACAGTGTTCCGCAAGGCCGTTCTAGGGCATAGGCGCATGGTAGGCACGTGCCCAGGGCCCCGCGATATATATGAGTGGCCCCGGCGGCCGGTGAAAAATAAACTGTATGTCTGTTTGTCGCTTGATTTTCGAAAAGTATGACGAGCAAACAAGGATATCGCCGCTTTTATGGTACTTTTTTAAATTTAAAAAAATGCCAAGGG
This sequence comes from Metaphire vulgaris, assembly GCA_018105865.1. NCBI lineage: Eukaryota > Metazoa > Annelida > Clitellata > Crassiclitellata > Megascolecidae > Metaphire > Metaphire vulgaris. The sequence goes on from CM030853.1 coordinate 14,309,714, forward strand.
CCCCCAAACTTCTTAAAACGGTACTGATGTAGTGCGGTGTAGTGTTGTTGACTTTGTGCTGGGTGCTTAGGAATATACGGCGTGCAACAACTCCGTAAAACCATCTGAAAGGAAGTGCTGTGATACAAAGCATTCTGTTTCATTTTGAAGAGGACAACGACCATAGGCATCAGGGATATTTTTACACCCCTAACACCCCTAACCCTCCCCAATTTGAGATCGACACCCCAAAATTTGGTAATGTGACAATGGCACGCATACAAAATGCATACTATTTAGCTCCGGACACCTCCCAATTTGAGGTCGACCCCCCCCCAATTTCACAATCCTATAAATATCCCTGATAGGCAGGTAATAAGTGAAATAGTGGATGTTGTAATTATTTTATTCATCGAATGATCAGCAGGTCATGAGGTGCGATCCTTAGTTTCGATGATTATTTCACCTACTCTCAGGCAGGGTTTAATCTAGGCCGTTTCCGGGGTGGGGGAAAATTGCCCTTTCCCCGGAAATTTCAAATTCCACCCGGAAATTTTGGCATACTACACCAACTAACAGCAGCCCCCTAGCTGACTTTCCCCCGGCTTTGTCAGACCCCAACGTTGAATTTTAAGAATTTGACGAAAAATTCATGTCCGAAATTCGCTCAGATTTCGCAATAGAATTATAGGGGACTTTGCAGTGATGCCCTTGCACCAAAAAGTTTGGGCGTTTTCGCTTAGAATTTGTCGATTCTTCTACTGAATCGATTTCTCGCTTTTCTCTTAGTTTTCTGATACACTGTAGGAACAGATCGAAGGTCCCGAGAGATATCAAATATCTATTTGCAGATTCTTAGAACATATCGTATTGGCTTCAAATGGTGTGAGTTTGAAGAGAATCGGAGGACACAAAATTTTTGCGACCGTTCAAAATCCCTGAATTTTAAGAAATTTTACGAAAAATTCATGTCTGGAATTCGCTTAGATTTTACAAGAGAATTATAGGGGTCTTATAATGATTCCTTTGCATCAGAAATGCTGGTTGTATTGGCCTCGAATTTGTCGACTTTTCTAGCAAAACGATTTATCTGAGTTTTGACGACAACGACTATATATACAAATTAGCAACAAATCGAAGGTCCCGAGAGATATGAAGGATCTATTTGCAGATTCTTAGAACACATCGTATGGGCTTCAAATGGCGTGAGTTTGAAGAAAATCGGAGGACACAACATTTTTTGCGACCGATCAAAAGAAAAACCTGGACGAGCGACGAGCAAGAAGGTAAACTCACAGAGGACGTGAAAATGGAAATAGGGTTTATAAGTAATTGGAATAAGGCGAGCATTACGGAAGAACAAAACTTTAACATGAATATAAAACTGAAATTCCATAATACAGTACTGATATCACAAATTCTACACGGATCGGAAAATTGGGTTCTAAAAAGTTCGGACGAAAAAACTTAGGCCTATTGTTTGCAGAGATGAGCTGCCTGGGCAAGTACTGGGCAGTGGCGTAGCGTGGTCTAGTGCCGCCCATGGCTCCTGGAAAAAATGCCGCCCCAACCTGCTCCTATTACAACTGACAAGCAAAAAAAGGTTGTCGCGGCCGAATTTGCCGCCCCTTCTAAACTAAATTTTGCCGCCCCTTCGCTAAAACTCTCCCGACAACCTGACAAGCAAAAAAAGGTCGTCGCCGCTCAATTTGCCGCCCCTTTCACGTGTGCCGTCCATGGCTCGAGCCATAGTAGCCATTGGCACGCTACGCTACTGGGTCACTGGGAGGAAGCAAACGTCAAAATCATTTAGAAACAGAAGACAGAAGCCACAGAAACAATCATCGATAAAGTTTTCAAACGAAGATTAACTTGGTTTGGCCATGTCAACAGAATGGGAAACAACAGATAACCCCAGTGGCGGTTCCAGGAACTCTTGATGAGGGGGGATGCAACGAACTTCTAGGAAAGATCCAGCCAATTGTCAAAGGAATTATATGTAAACGGTTTAGAAGAAATCTTTAGGTTGATTTATAAAATACAATGTTCAGAATTGACAAAGTATAAAAGCCATTTTAGTCTGGTTGTACAAAGTCATAGTGCAAAATCGAGTTTTCTAATTGCTGGAAGCGAATTTGTCGTTGACATTGTCTATGAATATTTCCATGTCTTTGTGGATATACATCAAGGCTAATGCTCCGTTCAGACGATCATCTTTAATTGAAGATGCATTTGCATTTTGGTGGTCCGGTGGGGGGATGGATCTCCAGTCATCCCCAGCGTGGAACCGCCCCTGGATAGGCCGACAAAACACTGCATATACTTAAGAGTAAAAGAAAACAGAGGTCGAGGAAGAACAAGAAAAAGATGAATGGATAACATAAAAGAAAAATGGAAATGAAGACATTGACAATAAGTGTAGAAGGAAGCAGACAAGGCCGAATAAACTGGAGTGGTTTCATATCTAACTATTGTCGCCATGCATGTCAGGCAGAAAGAGAAGACGATGATGTAACTGGAAATTGTTCTGACGCGAGTCCTTATAACAAAGACTTTTGCTCCAGCTACAACATAGAAGACGTCGCGATGATAATATTGGTTACAGAGAAGGATAATGGATCGCATACTTAAGGCGTCGAAAGTCAAAGGTCTAAAAGTAGAACGCAAACAGTCAATAACGTCGACAGACAGGCACAACGTTTAATGGGCTACTTTAATTGTCTTGTAGACTGGGGAAACGATGGATACAGAAACACCTTGCGATAGGAAAGAGATTCTGTTCAAATTCTCAGTGGCGGCTCCACCGAGGTGCCAGGAAGGCCCGTGCCCCCCTATTGAGTGCCTGGCTCCCCAGTGGGTCCCCTGTTGGGACCCTATACTTAATGCTACATACATAACAACAAATGGTTGGCCCCATGATTAGAACTTGCCACCCCAAACGCCCTCCCCCCACTTGCCAAATCCTGGAGCCGCCACTGCAAATTCTATGCAGGCGCCTGATTGTGTAACCGTGACGAAAAATGCAATAGTTTGAGACAAGAAATGCGTCTTTGATGTCTCTGATCACGAGCTGCTTCTGGCTTGCTACGATTTTTTTGATTTTTTTAAAAAATTCTGAGCTCTCATTGACAACGTAATCAATCCACTTCAATCCTCCGAAGAAATCTGGGCCTCTTCCCTTTTTCTCTACAGCATACAATCGTCTTACTGTTGACCTTTATTTAAGAGGACAACGGAGAATTATTATTCTGTCAAAGGTTTCGTTAATTCAAAGAGCGCCCTGATGCATGTCACGACATGGGCGTAGACAACGGGGAAGAGAGGGGAAGGAGGGACGAGCGCCTCCGCCTAGGATCGTCTGATTTTGACCTTCGCCACTCATTAGCGTAGCCATAGAGGGGCCGAACTGGGGCCCGACGCCCCTCCCCCATTCGGGCTGGAACCGGTCTTGGGATTAGTGCAAATCCGTCGAGTAGTTGAGTGGGAATGGGGGGGAGGCAGGAGCTGGGTACGAGAGTAACGAAAATGAATGAAAGAAGTTGAAAGCGCTGGAGCTTTGACGCGATAACTTTTTTTCCTGCAAATGTCTCGATGTGCCCCCTATTTCTGAATCCTGGCCAGGGGCGTAGCTACGGGGTAGGGGTATATCGGTATATATAGCCTACCCCTCCCTCCCAAAAAATCAGTCTATCTTAAAGATTTTTTTATGTGATTTACAAGTGGTTGTATGTGGTTTATATGGTTTATGTGGTATATAGTTAAGATTTTTTATACCCACCCAAAATATGTATACCCTCCCGCATCAAATTCTTGGCTACGCCCCTGATCCTGGCTACGCCACTGTGGCCGGTATTTAGAACGATCGACCGATTATTATAGACAAGAAGTTGAGAACACTATTGGCGTTATCAGCAGATTTCATTCGGAGATTGGATTGATCCTGTTGATTTGCCGCGTCGACACCGCCGGACCAGATACTGCTTGCATGGGGACGACGGCGGACATGTTTACCTTCGGACGGTCAAAGCCGTGAGATCCGATGTCGTCTGACATCAGAACACCCAACACTGTCGATTGCATATTTGCATGATAAACTGTGGAACGTCCATCGCCACAAACAACGACTTCTCCCCGTACACAATCGTCGTTCCAGTCCATAGATATCTTGTGAGCAGTGACTGCATCGTCTCTGAAAGCAAAGCACTTAGCCGCCGTTTAACTGGAACGCTCTCTGTCTAATGCACCCATTGTCAGCGTAACGGTGTGTGTGTATATTGGGGCTTTAGAAGAACGAACGAGCGAGCGAGCGCTGAAGTCGATATGTCTAAGTCTTTTCTACTCTGTAGGCATATACGTGATTTTTAAAAAAGAAGAAGAAGAAGACATGAAAGATATAATCCCCAGAATTCTATCACTTCCAGGCGGCTGAGAAGGCGTTTGCATTGCAAGGTGGTGTACGTTCTGTGTTATGAGGGCGCAACGATAGTGGGGCCTCTATTTGCGAAATGATGGGAATATTTGCGGCTGTTCGATTCCTGGTTGCCGTCTTTGCGTTGAACGTGGTGGGTGAGTGACTCTGAGTGTTTGTAGACTTTTGTCGCGTTGAACTTGCTCAATGCTATCTGGTTTTCCACCACACAAAAAGATCTTCGATTGAACACATTGAAACTCTCTATATATTTCCGAAATTACTTATGTTATGTCTTGATGGACATGTATGTGAAAATAGAAAGATATAAGTAGATTTTTCAATAAATTGGAGAGAATAGAGTTAGTGCTTATTAAGAAAAAGCATAAAAATTTCATTAATGTTTTCAATAGCGATTAACTGAAAATAACTGAAAAATAATTAAACTGTAACTGAAACTGTAACTGAAAATGACAATTGAGCATTGGGCTAAACGCCAATAACAGCTAATCTCTCCATTTGTTGAAGTCTAGCTTTCGGACAAAAAAGCGGTGAAGTTAGCTTCCTAGTTTGGGAATTTTACACGAGTTTCAATTATGGTTTAATAGAGGTTTATTAAAGTTAAGTCACTTAAGATGTTGAAGATGGCGTAGTCTCGGAGACTCTGAGAATATTCAACTGTGGCATAGAAGAAATTAGCGATGGCGTGCATTTGCAGGCTCACTGGGCGATGCTTTAGGAACATTAATTTTACTCGTGATGCGACACTGAATTAGCTCCCATTCTTTCAAATCAGCAAAATATTTCTCAAATTTACAAATGCAGAATGATAACAATAATTATGATAACGAGGCTTAACGTGGTTCAGGAGAGTTTGCCCTGCATGAGAACCACCTGCTGTAGGCCTATCCTTCCAATCTACTGTAGTATCCTGCAGTAGCAGAACAAAGAACATTATTCTGTGATACGGTAAAAACCGATGCATCCATGGACGATTTTTCAGAAACGCTGTGGGGGGATAGGAGGGTTACTTTCATCCTAAAATCATCGACCTTTCACATGGAGATCGCCCACCCAAAGACTAAACTGAGAGAGGGGAAGATTAAAAAGCACCACAGCCCCATCCCGCGTCATAGGCCTATCGGACATCGCTCAAAAAGTTTTAGTAGGCTAAAGTGCAAAAATTGAAACAGCGGTTCCCAAACTTTTACAGTAGAAGACCATATCTGCTATTTCGGTACATAAGCGGGCCAGATAGTTACAGAATTCTAATATTTAAAGTTTAAGCCGTATACTATGGATGATTCCTATCCGAGTTCTTATGCCGAAAATCGATTCGATGCTTAAGGAGTCTAAACGTCTATGCTATTATCAGTGGCGGTGCCAAGAATTCTTGGTAGGGGGGGTTGCAATGAATTTATACGAAGTTGGTGGGGGATGCAATGAAGCAGTCAATCTTTTTCCAGGAAGATGGCGCGACTTGTAGTGGCCCGGACGCGGTAAACCGCGTGGAGTGAATCCCAAAAAGGCGGAGAAGCGAAAAAACATCATAAGCAGTTTTCCTGACTAAACCCACCCGAAAACGGCTGACAAGCTAAAAAGGTCATTAGCAGAGCTGTACCGTCTAAACCCTGTTGGAAAAGTCTGACAAGCAAAAAAGCCTGATGGCAGCGGATGCACTCCCAGTCAACCCAACAAGGAACCACCCCTGATTAGGCCTATTATAAAAAAATCTATAGACTCTAATCACTCTATATAGAATACTGCAAATCGCACACACTGTTACAACATTCGTTTAGCTACTATTAATCTACGGTGTATTTGAACTTCATTAAATCTTGGAAATTGTTAAACTACTTAATATAAAATATTGTGGATGCCTCGCGGGCCACTGTCCGAAAGCTGGCGGGCCACGCGAGTTGCCCGCGGGCCGAGAGGCTTCAGGGGAACACCCTCTCCGTGTTAAAACGATACATTTCAGAACTGCCTCTCCAGTCTTCGGCAAACAACCTGTCCGTGTGCGGCGACGACCGAATGGACCTCTATCTGGACGGAGTTCGGGTCAATCTGCCCCAAAGAACGACCTGGAACGTTGCCGACCGTGTGGCGCTCCTGCCCGGCGTCCGTCTCGTCGCCATCCACGGACACAACGAGTGGTACGCGGCCGGTCTGGTCGCGTCCGACGCCGACGGTCTGGTCATGACGACCGGACGGTGGAAGTACAGCACCCAGCTGAAACAGGGCTGGGAAAAGCTGGGCTTCAACGACGCCGGCTGGAAGACGGCCTACGTGCGGGCGAGAAACGACGGCTACACCTGGTCGAGAGTTTCGCTGATCAGTCGATATGCGGCGCTGCTCTGGTCACCGGGTCTCGACGCCGACCAGGACGTCTACTTTCGATACCGCATCAGATACGGTAAACATAATATATTACATAATTTATATAGTCGCCTGTGATGTCTTATAATTATTACTACTCTATAGGACAAAATGTCGTGGGAATAAAATGCCAGCGGATATTAAATGTAACCTAACCCCCAACCCGTGACATTTTGTCCGCAACAATTCGTCCGTGACATTTTGTCCGCGACAATTCGTCCGTGACATTTTGTCCGCGACAATTCGTCCGTGACATTTTGTCCGCGGACATTTTGCTCGGCCACAAAATTATAATCAGCAGTAATAGAACTAGCCACAAAGAACTAGGCTATAGTAGAAACTCGTAGACTAGGATTTCATAGACATCGATCAAGTGTTGGATATGTGTAGCGATGTTTTAATATTTATGCCTAAATATCAGGAATTGAAAAATGCCACCTTATAACAGTGGCGTAGCCAAGGGTGAGTTTTGGGGTCAAACTCCCCCTTGGCTGCCGAAAACAAAATATTTTAATGAGTTTCCATGCATTTTTAATTTTTTAACGCGACTTTGGGGGTGACCCCCTCTTGGGCATAGAATACAGAGTGTAACGGTATTTAAGAGGCGAGAAGCTTCTTGTTTTGCTTGTCAGGCAAAATCTGGAGATGATAACTTTTTTCTGCTTGTCAAGAGTTGGTGTTGGTCAAAATCCAAACCCCTTCCGGAAATCCTGGCTACGCCACTGACCTATAGTATAGACCTGGGAAAGATTTTTAATTCCCGAGACTTTTTTCCAAGCTACAGTAGAGCTTCGTTATAACGAACTGGGCTACATAGCGCATACTCGTTTATAACGTATCGCAATGTATGGTCCCAATTGGGGCCCTTCGAAGGCATTTCTTGCTGACCCTACAACTAGCAGAAAAGATAAATTAAAAGGGCATCGCCAGATTTTAAACCTTCTAGGGGCCCCGCGGGTATTCTGCACAGGGATCAGAATCTCTCTCGCGGCCCTGACAGAAGCAGCAGTAGTCGATGGCACGCCAAATCAAGATAATTCAAGATCCAGGTCAAATCCAGGGTATCCGGCCGCAAGGATTTTCCTACACCTCCGGCGGAGATGAGGGGTTACACCCTCTCGGTTTGTGACAGACACCCCCTGTCCCTACACCGCTTCCCAGTGGGTGGTGTTGGCTATCACCAAAACAGACAGATGTTAAAACTATTCATTAAAAATAAAGGGGGAAATTCATCTCTTGCGATTGAAACTTGAGCCACTATTGCTGCCTGAATCTACAGAAATTAGAACGGACCGCATGAAAACGGAAGAGATGACAACGGTAATCATATTTTTGACTAGTATTTTTATTTTTTCCGGGGGCCAAGCATCGAACTCCTGCCGCCTCCCCCGCCTAATTCTATTTCCCCCTGTGTCCAAGGAGTCTGGACGAAACACTGGACATTGACACCTCCTGCAATTATGGGACACACGCCCCCCCCCCGAACGCAAATTCCTGGGAAATAGCCTGTCCGGCCGGACAATCAGGTAACAAACAGTCAATGGTGGACAATACGCCATGTCAAAAGATGGGAATTTGATTTTGTTCTAAACATTTTAATCGTTTTATCCTTATATTTTTAGATTTTCGGGTGCGAAACTACATCGTCATCGAGAGGGACAGACAGGTGGTTGGCGTACCCAATGCTCTCTATCGGTTGAGTCGTCTGCAGTGTTCGGCTCTGTGCGGTCAGCTGGTTCTGTCGAAGTGCGCCGGGTTCCAGTATTCGGCTCCGAGTAGAACCTGCTACCTGTTGGACGCACCTGCCCTAATCGCAGGAAATCGACATGCCGCCAAAAGTTTCAACATCTACTCGGCAATCAATATCACCGAACCGTGTTGTTAACTTTGCTCTTACAATAATGACGTTCCGTTGAATTTAAACAGACCGCGTACATTCTACACTCCAACCAGTAATAGAAATAATTTCGCTGAATTAGACCAGACGTCGACGTGGGCAGTGGCGGTTTCACCATGTCGATGACTGGGGATGCATCCCCACCGGGGTTCCGGATGACCCTTCCTTTCACTTGTCAACCTATTTTCCGGTGAATTTTTTTAAAAATCAGTGAAAAATACTGCGAATGACCTTCTTTTTTGCTTGTCGGTTTTTTGGCAAGGTTTATTGATATATTTAGTGGGCAAAACACTAACAATTACCTTCTCTTTTTTCTTCTTCACTTTGCAGCCCCCCACCAACTTCTATACATTTTTGTCATCTCCCCACCAAAAATTCCTGGAACCGCCACTGGACGTGGGTTGGGTCTGCCCATGAGTTGGACTGGGCTGGGTTAGAAATGTCCATGTTGTGTCGGGTTCGGTTGGCTAAGAAAACAAGCCTATTGATTGATTTACGACTGTCAATAACTGGTTTAAGAAATTGTAATATGTTACGGTTGGTAATTGGGCCAAGTAACCGTATTGCTTTCTTAGGTTGGACTTGCATCATGATGGGTTGGGTGGGATTTTAAAATGGACCCACGTGACCATGTCTAAACTAGCCACAAAAGAGTACAATTTGCGTTTGCTACAGAGAAGTCTTTTGCGAGATTTAAAATCAGTTTTAAGATTGAGAACCAGCAGGGGCGTAGCCAGGAATTTGATTTGGAGGGGGTATAATGTGATTTGGGGGCATAAATCTTTAAAAACGTTGAAAATCTTTTAAAACACATTAAAAACTTTAAGGTTGCCTGATTTTTTTTTTTGGGGGGGGGGTGTATATATACCGATATACCCCCGTCGCTACGCCCCTGAGAACCAGCACTCAACTGCAAAGCAAAAGTGACGCAGAAAAGTTATGCAAAATTACTTGTACAGACCAGAGATGTCCATTGGTCCATTTTTTAGAACTCAATCCAGCCCAACCCATCAAATCTCCAACCCAACCCATGCCGATAATAGGTTTACCTGACCCGACCCAACCCAACCCACTGTAATACATTACAGTTTCTTAAACCATGACTTATTTTCTGACCCAACCCACCATTAATATGGAAAAGCCTCATCCAATCCAACCCATGGGTTAACCCAACCCATGGACATCTCTGGCACAGGCGGGATATTGCTTAGTAGTTTGTCTATGCTTAAACAACTTCAAATACTTACACACACACACACACACACACACACACACACACACACACACACACACACACATACATAGCGCGCATATTTTTCAGCGTCTTTCGAATTGATTTCACAAACACATTTATTGAAATCCTGTAGATGCGCCATAGAAGATAATAATAATAATAATAAAAATAATAATAATAATAATAATAATAATAATAATAATAATAATAATAATAATAATGTAGTAGTATTTATTTATTTTTCCATAATAATAATAATAATAATAATAATAATAATAATAACAATAATAATAATAATAATAATAATAATACTGTGATTTTAAGTGGTTTAGGAGGCTAAATAGCCTAAGCCTGTGTGAAAACGACTGCAGGGTGGGCGAATAGAGTCGATGGCGTCGTGTTTCGTTGTAAATATTTTTACAGCAACGGGTTGTTAAAATGCATGAAATCTTGTTTACTTCTGCTGCATTTTATTCTTAATGCAGCCTTTTCGGTTTTCCTTCGAATTCCAAAGTGCAGAGGCACCACCTGGCGAAAATCTTGTGTAGCATTTTATGATGAGAAAGAAAAACAATTTAAAATTTCTGTTAGTGTTTCTGTTTCTTTGTAATTGATTTCACACACAAGCATATTCATTCATTCATTCATTCATTCATTCATTCATTCATTCATTCATTCATTCATTCATTCATTCATCGGAATCTTGTAAATGCGCCATAAAAATTGTATCTGCTAATGTTGGTTAAATTGTTATAGTACTTTGTCAGAGGCGCAATGGAAGCCCTGGGTTCCAGCAGGGTTATTTTTAGGATTATCAATTTGGGGTGTCTGACAAAAAAAGTCATCCCAGGCTCAGATTGGGGAGGGGTGTCGGTCTCAGAATAGTCAGATCGGGGGGGGGTGTTGGGAGGAAGTGTTAGGGGTGTAAAAATATCCCTGGTGCCCAGTCGTCCCCAAAATTCTTGTTGTGTTTTAAAATGCTATAGCATTGCGTGATAAGGAGAATAATTAACGGTCATAATTGTTGCGTTTGTGCTTACTAGTAACCTTACACTCAACTGGTAGCTATTGATACTGATTTATCATCTTTCAATGCAATGCATGTTTGTTTTACGGAATGAGAAAACTAAAACCGTAGTTTTAAACGATTTAACCTGATTACTAAGAGACAGACAGACTCGCTTTTTAAGCGTCAAAAGACATTTCGAGACCCAAGAATTATACGTCAGTAGAACTTATGTCAGGGCGTTTGGGAATGGACATCCCCCCACCCGCAAAAAATTGCCTCACTGTATATGGTCACACTCACTTGGACTCAATATTGAATTTCTGATCGAGTTTCTGCTTCTTTTCGATTGACTTCACACACACATCCATTCAGCGCCATGGAAAATATATCAGCCAATATTGGGGGCCATCCATAAATGACGTCACGCTATTTTGGCAGTTTTTTACCTCCCCCGCTTCGTCACACGTCGTCACAAAAGTCAGACCGATCAAATATGACGTCACAACGCGATAACCTCCCTCCTCTTATCGTCTGTCCAATGTCAAAATTAATGTTTCGTTTGAAAATATTCATTTTATTTATTATTATTGTTTAATTAAACAATATTCAGAAACCTTTTCAAATTTTTTAAATGAAATGTATAATAATTATAAGTGTAAAATACGTTCAATTTTGCGGTAACATAGCATTGCGGTTTTAATAAAAATATTTATTATTATGTGACGTCACATTTCTGAAACCCCTCCCCGTCGTCACACATCGTCACAAATGTTTGAACCCCCGCTAAGTGCGTGACGCCATTTATGGATGGCCCCTTGGTCAAATTCTTTATGCTGTAGCATGTTATTGTCGCGGCCATTTTGACTTAATACAATACAGTCCCTATTTTGGTCGAGTCAACTTAGATCCTCTAAACCAACATAATTATATTAGAGGTAAAGGTAAAGGTAAAGGTAAAGGTAAAGGTAAAGGTAAAGGTAAAGGTAGGTCCCGTACTCGAGTCCGAACGTTGGGTTCCGGCACGTATCTCCTGCCTGGGCAATCAGCGACGTGGGTGGTATAAGCCATTAATCTGGGGTAAGTTGACATTACTTTCACCAGACCCACGTTTTACCTCGCAGCTTAACGCTGCTCCTCAGTTTACGACCGCCTCTAGAGAGTAAGGCTGAGTTTACCTTAGGGCTCCTGCGGGAATTGAACCCGCGACCTTCTGCTCCCTCCATCGTCCAGCGTTGTTACCACTCGTCTAACTTCTCGCCCCTGTTTTATACAGCATGTTAGTTTATGTTAGGTTTCTAACATGTTTTAGAAACCTAGCATAAACTAACATGCTGTATAAAACAAGTCTAAAGCTCGGATATCACGAAGGTTTTAATTGCCTTCAGTGCCAGTGATGTCTAAACTTCCTCTCGAATGTCAGTTCCCCTTGTCTGCTTCTTGACAATTCAATTTTCGAGAACCTGTCGCCGTTCCCCCCATCCAATCCAATCTCAAAATTCCTGGCGCCGCCCCTCCTGTGCCATTTTTTAAAAGAGCAAGACACAGTATGACGTCGACCAACAACAGCTCCCCAATATATAGAATTATTTGAATAGCATTTCTCCATTTTCATCTCTCATTTGTTTTCCAATAAGACGCAGTTGGACGTCATCATTTTCTCGGCGTTCTGTGTCATTTAGACGACGGAGGTCTTAACCGACTGCATTTCCATATCACGAGGAGAAGGAGGAGAAGGAGAAGGAGAAGGAGGAGGAGGAGGAGGAGGAGGAAGAAGAGGAGGGGAGGGGTAGTCTGTAGTTTGTCGGGAGTTTCCGTGTTTGAGACGCCCTTTAGTAACTTCGCTCGCGTCACGAACAGTCATTTTGCTTCACGTCAGTCGAAGATTGACGCCTTGAATAATGAATGATCACTTCTCCGACAAAGAATGCTGCTTTTCTCTCTCTCTCTTCTCTCTATCTCTCTCTATCTCTATCTATATATCTATCTATCTATCTATCTATCTATCTATCTATCTATCTATCTATCTATCTATCTATCTATCTATCTCTATCCTTACTACGCCTCCCCTCTCCTCTTTCTCTCCCCTTGATTGTGAACGGTTCAAGGAAAGGGTTTCGTCTCAAACCAGTCGCTGGGCTTTTTTATCAGCGCCTTCAGCTAAGGGGGGGGGGCGGTTAATATCCGCCCCCCGTCCATCTCTGCCCATCCTCTGAAAATTGTATATACTTACGTAGCGTTAGAGGCTGCATTCAAAGCTTTACAAAGCAGTATTCAACGTTGATGACTTTATGTCCATTGTACAAGTTATTAACCAACAGACATAAGAACCAGGCCTGAGGAGAGGGGGTGCAGCCGGTACATTGTACCGGGGTCCATGGAATTTTCAGGGGCCCAGATCCGGTGACACGATAGTGTTTTTTGCTTGTCAGGCTGTTTTTTGGAGACTTGATGAATTTTTCTTAAGGGCCCGCAAATTTTTTTGTTTCGGGGCCCGGAATTTCTCTCGGCGGCCCTGGACATAACCACACCGAAGACATTTGGCGGGTTCAGATTCTCGCGTTTTACACATATTGAATGCTGAATATGTGCGTGTCTTGGTATAAAATGTATATAAATAACAAATTACCATATGTTTCCTTACTATTATACTCATGCATCAAGCAATCAATGTCAGTTTTGTACTGAATAAATGTTTCATGTATACCGCCAAATGCCATGAAATCCACAAGTTATGCCATTCGCATCTTGCTCGACATTGGTAACTGTCCAGCAATTGTTGCGCATAGTAGACTGGGCCTATATTCTTTGAAAGCTGTTTGCAGGTTCTTATTCAGCACACACACACACACACACACACACACACACACACACACACACACACACACACACACACACACACACACACACACACACACACACACACATATATATATATATATATAAAATCCTGACATTGCATTATAACATACTTGTTTTGCATTATCCGTCCCTGGTAAAATGGCCGTAGCTTAGTAACCTCTGTAGGAAAAGATCGAAAAATACATGTATGTGAAAATGTGTATAATAGTAAAGACAGACTGCTTTGCATGCTTCGTCTCTTGATGGTTTTGATTCTGCATTGCATTCGAAGTCTGCATTTTATGTCCCAGAGTTTAACGACGGGCGATTTGACCAATCGAACGTGCATTGTCTATTTTGCTGCTCGGCAGATGCAAAGCCTTGATATATCTGCCAAGAGCCATATTTTGAGCGCCGTCTTATCAGTTCCGTTGACAAATACAGTGGCGGTTCCACGTGGGGGGGTATGAGCGGGGATGCATCCCCGACCGGACGTTTTTGCTTGTTGAACCTATTTTTGGGTAGAAGTCTGGTAAAACTAAGGGGAAAACCTGCGGATGACCTTTTTTGCTTGTCAGCCTATTTTTCGGGAAAAGTGTAGTAAAATTAGTGAAAAAATTCCCTTTTGTCAGCCTTTTCCGGCAAAGTTTATTGATTTTATTGATTTATTGTCCTTCTCTTTTCACCCCCCCCCCACGCCAACTTCCTATGAACTCATTTCATCCCCCACCAAGGAATCCTGGAACCGCCACTGGACAAATATCTCAAAATCCTGAGTCCATCTTAAGCCAATTATGCGCGGTTAACTGGAGAGAGTTCTTCGAATGTCGTCTGTAGGCGATTATTTCTCTGAAATCTGAGCAGAGAATCATGTCGAGATTAGGTCGTCGTCTGCGAAAATCCTGACAAAGAAGTCTTCGATTGCGTTTCTCCTGACGCATTAACTCGCCATCAGTGATCGACCAATTAAAAAAAGTAAACGGTTAACTCTTAATTAAGTCTAACGAAGTATATTAACGACTTTCAGCGGCGACGCACTTGAAGAAAACAGTGCGAGAATCGGTCGGCGAGTGTTGTAACACGCACAGTTGACGGTATTCTTTTAGGAGTTTCCATTATTTTTGTGAAGCATAGTATAGCTGTACAGTATACTGCGATCGCAAACGCTGCTGTTCCAAAGCACGATACTTGACGTAGCCTATAATTATAGGCTCCAGTATCCTCCTTTGATGATACTCGTATCGTCTCTGCGCATGCGCGTGCGTTCAGTGTCGCCACCTGTCGGGAGTGAAGCGGGCGTTGAGTCTTAATTCCCGCAGCGACTTTCTGAATTTGTTGGAGATGAGGGCGTAGAGGAAGGGGTTGAGGCAGCTGTTGATGTAGAAGAGAAGGGTCGTGAAGGGCGGAATGTACATCATGCCCTGACTGAATTCGCCCACGTCCGACCACTCCTGCCACTGGAGACGGAGGTGGTGGGGGAGCATGCAGACGCCGAACGCTATGACCATGGCTACGAGCAGACGGATGACCTTCCGCCGATATATCAGCGGATTCCGCCGATGGGACGACGAAGACCAGCACCGACCCCCGCCGACGCCGACGACGCCGGAGCTGCTGCTGGCCGACAGCCGAGGTCCGATCGGGTCAAAGACGGACGAGACGCGGTTCCTGCTGCCGGTGCTGACGGTGCTGACGGGAGAGACGCCGCCGCCCGCCGCCGCCGCCGTCGGGGGAAGAGGACTTGCGTCGAAGGAGCAGAAGGAGACTCTGCTGCTGCTGCTGCCCCTCGGCGGGGAGCACCTCGGCGCTGCCGTAGGCCGCGTAGGGAGACGGCGAGACGGACAGTCGGGCCGGGAAAGAACCGCAGGCGGCCCTGGTAGGACGGCGCTGCTGGTCCTCGGGTCTCCCGCCGTTGCAGAGCGTCGACGGCGCGGCGGGCGGGGGGTCGCTGAGTTCCGGCGATCTGGACAGCGCCGTGGTGGGAAGGACGCTGAACATGCGTGGGCGGCGGAGGAGGGAGGAAGACGACGACGACGACGGCGACGGCGAGACAAACACCGATGGAGAGGTCGTCGAGGGTCATCCTCCTCCTCCTGCCTCTCCACCCTCGCCGGGTGATGTCCATCCGGTCCTCCTCCTCCTCCTCCTCCTCCTCCCTGTCCTCCTCTTAGCTCCGGACTGCTTTCGCTCTTCGTCCGGCGGAGCGGCGTCCATCTCTCGGCCATCCCCCTCCTCCTTCTTCTCCTGCTCCTCCTCTGGTGATCGTCGAAGGCGCCGCAACCGAACGAAGACCTCAGCGAAGAAATCCTCCGCGTCACTTCCGGTGCCGCCGCCGCCATCGTCAGCGCAGACGACTTCCGCCTCGACGACGACGGCGATGACGTCATCATCAGCTGACCGCCGCCGCCGCCGTGAACGACGAACGTCTCGTTCGTCGGAGAGAAGGAAGACGGAGGAGGATTCCAGAAACTGTTCCTCTTCTTCCTCCTCCTCCGCTCCCGTCCTCGCCTCCTCAGCTCTTCCAGAGGGAAGGACGCCGCGACGGACCCCCATCGGCCGCCCCCATCCGCCGCCGCCGCCGTCGCCGTCGCCGCCCGCCGCTGGTCGGGCGCTGGAGCGCCAGACGACGGCGATCCTCGTGTAGACGACGAGCATGAGGAGGAGCGGGGAGAGGTAGAAGACGAAGAGGTCGACCATGACGTAGACGGTCGTGATGTGGCTGTCGGCGGCGGGTAGGACGCGGACGCAGTAGACGTCGCCGCCTCCTCCGTCGACGGTGAACGTGCTGTAGATGAAGAGAAGGGGCATCGAGTAGGCGACCGACGCCGACCAGACCCCGGCGACGACGGAGCAGCGCAGGGCGCGACTGCGGCTGAAACGACGGCAGGTGATCGGGTGGTTGATAGCCAGGTAGCGCTCGAGGGAGATGACGGTCAGGATGATGATCGAACAGGTGTAGTTGAGACTTTGAACGAAGTAGAACAGTTTGCACATCACCTGTTCCGTCAAAGCACAACGGAAGCATGCACACAGGTGTTAGATTTTTTGTCGGCTGTCGGATCTTCCGTAGAATTGAGTATTTTCCGATCTAAAGACCAAGAGCCCATCTCTTTTAATTCGCCTATCTTCCATAGCTCCGCCTTGCTTTCTCGCTGACTGATTCCTGGAATGACTCGGTCTTTTGCTGATGAATTTGAAGTAGGCCTACCATCGATTGATGCCTTTAGATTCTAATTTCAGATTCTTAGAAGACATCTAATGGGCTTCAAAATAGTGTGAGCTCAATAGAACTGGAAGACACAATTTTTGTGACCGATCAAAAACACACCTCGACTAACCATCGTTGATTTTTAAGAAATTTGACGGGAAATTCATGTCCGAAATTCGCTCATATTTCGCAAGATAATTGTAGGGGCCATGTATTGATTCCTATGCACCAGATATTTTGGCCGTATTCGCCTCGAATTTTCTACTAAAACGATTTCTCGCATTCTCTTAAGTTTAGAGTATTAGCTATAAATTTTTAAAAGCGCGTGATGATGATGATATAATAATAATAATAATAATAATAATAATAATAATAATAATAATAATAATAATAATAATAATAATAATGAATTATAAGCATAAATTATTATTATTAATTTTATTATTAGTTTGCAGTTAGTTTTCGTGTTCAATTCTATTGAATTTGATTTTGGGGTATAAATTTGGGGGTTATTGCTATATACTATATATAATTTTATATATTATATATTAGGTCTATATGTATTATATAATGTATGTGTTATATATTATGTTATATATACTGTATTATAAATACTGATGTTTTGGGGGTATTTATACCGATATACGCCCTCTTTATACCCTTTGTCACTACGCCCTTTCTCTATACGTGCTTTTATCGATCTGTTTGTCTCCAACCATTTTTCGATCACTCTCTCTCCCTCCCTCCCTCCTCCTCTCTCTCTCTCTCTCTCTCTCTCTCTCTCTCTGCATATATACGTGTATGTATTTGTATACCTGCGTATTTTTGTCTGCGTGTGTCAGTTTCATTTAAGGCTCTCATTATAGGTATATATCCGCTGCATGCATGTATGTATGTATGTATGTATGTGTGTATGTATGTATGTATGTATGTATGTAAGTGAGTATGTATGTATGTATGTATGTATGTATGTATGTATGTATGTATGTATGTATGTCTTCGCTTCTTGTCATTCGTCTCTATTAGTCAGGCATTTGGAATATAATATGTCGGCTGTTCGTAGTCATCGTCATGCCTGCATCTGTGTCTGACGTGACACTTTCATTACGGATGATTGTCGTTTGCCGCCGAATTCAAAATGACCGCAGAGGAAGTCGTCTGCCGTCGTTCAAGACGTCTCTCTGTCGACCGACGTTGTCAGCATCACACACACACACACACACACACCCCACACCCATGAGACAGAGGACGGAGACAGAGAGGATTTACTTACCATCCCGATGAGCCACTGCTGTGAGATGTAGAGTGAGAGATTCGGAAGAACGCAGAAGATGCCGACACTGAGATCGGCCAAAGCCAGATTGGCGAGAAAGAAGTTGAGGAAGGTTCGCATTTTGTTGTGAAAAGCGATCACAATGATGACGACCAGATTACCTGAGACAGAAAATAACAACACAACGATGAACTCTATCTATCAACTGCAGGAATATCAACCAGTCTCTGCTTTGCATCTAAGATGCGTCATCGACGAACTTCTATAGCGCCATTTCGGTGATGTATTTGACATCAGCTGATGGTCGTTCCTCGATTTCGAATGCAATCTCCCATTTTCAAATCCAAAAGGTCAATAATTATATAATCGATCATTAGAGACAAAATAGAAATGAAATAAATGCCAATATATAAACTGCGTGATGCTATATTTCTTTTCTATATCGCATTCAGACAGTGTTTATTCTAGACCTTGTCGGGGGGGGGGGATTCCCCCTCCCCAAGTTTGAAATTTCCCCTCTCCAAAATTTTGACATTTTGGCAAGTAGTATGGCCTCCCAATGTCTTCCCCCCAAAAAAAAAAGTTAAACTCCCCCAATGTCTATAGGTGGCTAGAATAAACACTGGCATTCAGAGGACTTGCGTGACATTGTAATGACCAGTGGCGGCTCCAGGATTTGACCATTGGGGGGTCCGTTGGGGTGGAAACTTCTAAGCATAGGGGTCAACCATTTGTTAGTAGTCATGTTGGGGTTACTGGGGCAGGCATTCAATAGTGGAAACTTCTCCACCCCCACCGACTCCCCCATGTGGAACCGCCATTGGTAATGACACAGATCTCTAGTTTATAACCTCCGCGCAATTTATCATCAACGGACAATAACTGCAGTTAGCGTCTCATTTCAATTCCGAGCTCTGATTTAGAAAATTCTAGGCATTCAACGAAACTCAGTGGAGGAAGAATTTTCCAGAATTTATTTCGCAATATCGCTGACTCAGCAAAAGCCCGAATCAAGCATCATTTTTTTATATATATATATATATATATCGATATATGATATATATATATGATGTATAGCAGACAGAGTTTCAATGACAGTTGATTACAATTTCTGATAGATAGACATCTAATTGCGTTGATATACTGTACGTTGTTGACATCTTTATTGTTTATTGCTTCTAAGATACTGAAAATGAGAAAATGAATTTTGTCGTCTGGAAAGACAGAAATAGACGTCGAATAAGAATAGTCATCCATCAAAAGCCTTCGGCGTTGAGGCGCTAGTTTTGCACATCGTCAATGTTTTTCTCCAAATTCTTCGGAATTTATGACAAAAGTTTCTAAAATTCCATTTATAAATGATGAACAGCAGATACAGAACGACAGAGTAGTCTGTGAAAGAAAAAAAAACTGACAGCGCTTTTAGCGCATTAAACATTCACAAGGAAAGCGCAATAATAGTTCATGTGATTGGTATATCGTGTTGCTCTTTGTTAGCCTACATGGACCCAAAATTAACTCTATCCATCCATCCGTCCATCCATCCGTTCATCCATGCAGCTATCTATCCATATCCATCTATCCATCCATTCATCCATTCATCTATCTATCTTCCTTTCTTTCTTTCTTTCTTTCTTTCTTTCTTTCTTTTTCTTTCTTTCTTTCTTTCTTTCTTTCTTTCTTTCTTTCCTTCTGTCTTACCTCCCGCTTTCTTGCCTTTTTCTATCACTCTTTTCTGCTTTCTTTCTTTCTTTCTTTCTTTCTTTCCCTCTTTCTTTCTTTCCTTCTTTCTTTCCTGCTTTCCATTTTCTTTCTTTCTTTCTTTCCTGCTTTCCCTCTTCCTTTCTTTCCTTCTTTCTTTCCTGCTTTCCATTTTCTTTCTTTCTTTCCTGCTTTCCCTCTTTCTTTCTTTCCTTCTTTCTTTCCTGCTTTCCTTTTTCTTTCTTTCTTTCCTGCTTTCTATCTATCATTCATTCCTTCTTTCCTTCTGTTATATAGGCTTACTAGTGACATAACTCTGGTTAGAAGTTCAGTCGATGTATTTTAGTTGTCTGAAGACGAAAACTGCGTCTGAATCGTTTCAGTTTTTCCTGATTTACGGGAAATCAAACGACTCTTTTGTTGTATAGGCAAAAATGTTTTCATTCTGAATTCTGACACAAACGGCAAACCGCTCAACCTGATGCCAGTTTCAGTGAAGAACGAGCGCCGTCTTCTGAGCATGAAACCAATTGCCTTGCTGTCCATTTATGTCCGGGGGTTAGTTTTCCGCCGCTGTGGTAACACACCGGACGTCTAATTCGAAACATGACGAAGTGTTGTGAATCATTCGAGACAAGTTGGAATTTCATAGCAGACAGGTGCAACGCGACAATTTCTGGAGGATTTTCATGATCGCCTACACTCTAAGAGTCTAGATGAAGACAAATCAGTGGACATAATATTATATCTAAATTTTGCTGAAGCTTTTGATAAGGTAGGCCAACCTCATACAGGGCTGGCTGCAAAATAATTCCTGAGGAATACTGGGGAATATTCTTTTTTGACCAAAAATTGGTTGATGGAAAGAATGGCTGATATAATTATTATAGTGGGTTTTCGCACAGAATAAGCCACTTAAGATCGCGCTATTACTATTGCTATAACTATTACCATTACCATTTACCACTACCACAACCGCTACCATTACCACTACTACTACTACTACTATTGTACTACTACTACTTTGTACTACTACTACTACTACTACTACTACTACTACTACTACTACTACTACTACTACTACTACTACTACTACTACTACATTTTTATTTCGGTTACAAGGGGCTTAGCAACAAGACCTTGGAAGGTGGCGTGGCCGATGAAGCAGTGTGACAACTTGACAAGAGACAGAGAGACAGAGAGAGACAGAGAGAGACAGAGAATGAAGAGGAGAGATTTTCATGAATAATATAAGCCTATGAAATAACAGTACTGGGAGAGATTTTGCAAGATGTACTCTTCTAAATGAGGCGGGTAAAAGGGTCTGAGTGAACGGAAAGAGTCTTAAGATCAGTTAATGAAGGAAAAACGCCAGTCGAATGACATCGGACATTAGAAGAAGGAGACGTCGTGTGAGGCGTTTCGAAATGCTCTCCGACGACAGTTTCAGTGCGATGTTATGCATATAGAATGCTGAGCAGGAGTTTGATGGCCAAGAGGTTAATTACACGCTCTCTGCCATCCATCCCTCTCTCTCTCTCTCTCTCTCTCTCTCTCTCTGCTCCCCTGTCTCTGCCTCTCTCTCTGCCCCTCTCTGCCTCTCTCTCTCTCTCTCTCTCTCTCTCTCACTCACTGTCTCTGCCTCTCTGTCTCTCTCTGTCTCTCTGTCTGTCTGTCTCTCTCTGTCTCTTTGTCTGTGCCTGTCTTTTTGTATGTGTCTCTCTTTCTGTCTTTCTGTCTGTCTCGTCTGTATCTGCCTATTTCTGTATTTGTCTGTCTTTCTGCATATCTGTCTGTTCGTCTGTCTGTCTCCATTTTTCTCTATCTCTCTCTCTCTCGTCGGTAAAATTAAATCAACAGATTAACTAATCTTTAGGCAACGAATCAAACTTTTTATTGATGCAAGATCACAATAATTGTAGATGCACTTTTCTTGCTTTTGCTGATGCGAACTGGTCCATGATGTGCCCCTCAAAGTCAGTCTCAGTTTCTTCTCTTCCTACTTGCGTGGATCAAGATCACAGAGTTTTTGGAACCCCTTTCAAGTGGCGCCCCCATGGCACCTGCCCTACCTGCCGCATCCTATAGATACGCCACTACACGCTGCAGGTGTCTAATCGAATAGTAGGCAGCTTCTTAGATTGACTGCGCTTCGAAGATAGCGCCTGCGAATGCGGTGACCGCGTGTAAACTAACGGGCGACATCTGCTCATAAAGTCCGGACAGTGAATTATGCGTGGCTCTATGGACGCTTATTCGAGTGGATGCCATCAATCTCTGCTGATTATAACAGGAGAGGATTATAATGCCAAGATGAAACTGGCGCTATATGAATATCTCCGTCCAGAGGCGGTTCCAATTTGGGGATGCATCCCCCCCCGGCCCACCAAAAATGCGTCTTCAATGGAGGATGATCGTCTTAACGGACTAGCCTTGATGTATATCCACAAAGACATGGACATACCCATAGACAATGTCATCGACAAATTCGCTTCCGGCAAGAGAAAACTCGATTTTGCACTATGACTTTGTACAACCAGACTAAAATGACACCCCTAGCTACGCCTCTGCCAAGCGGTCATCGTCATAATATCTGATGGGGTTTGCTGATGCTGAGGTCTCCATTGAACAACAAACACAAATGGCGTTTTGCGTAACGAGGAGAAATGTTTCTTCGAAATCGGGAATCTAATGACAAATAGCGTTTCCTTTATTGCGGACGCCATCACGGGTTGAGTCTACTCCCTGGTTTATTTTGTTTCTCTGCTAACGCACGGTCCGACGGTCGATGATTTTGTTCATTGAGGACACTTTTGCTGATTCCAATTTCAAGCTGATTTTATTTTTGTTTTTTTCTCTGAAATCATTTAATTGGTTCGGCCAAAACAGTTTGGGGCGCGACACAGTGCACCTGGTGACTTAGTGAGGGAGTGACGGGGTGAAGGGGCGAAGGAACAAAGGAGGAAAGGGGTGAAGGTTTGCAAGGACTACTAGATTGCCTGGACGTTGAAAAGGAGCCATACTTCAGGGGCTGGATAAATGCAGCCTCCTGTGCATTTGCATGTAATTTTGGACTTTTTCAACTTCCAATTGCTCGGATTCTGTGAAAGCTAAAATTATGAGGTATACACCAATGTTTTGCATTTTTATCCCTCTTTCAAACCATCCGTTTTAATAACAATTGGGATAAGGGTCACAATCTGGCCTGAAACAGAACCCCTTTTTTTAATGTTCCAAGCTGTGTTGATAAAATTTTTGAGTGGCAACCTAACTTTTGTGAACAGCAAAGTTGTAGGGGAATGTAATTGGAACAAAATAAATCAAACATTTTGAAAATTGGACAATATTTGGTCGAGATATAGCAAATTATAAAAGAAATACAAGCATCGTTCTAAACTGATCGAAACGACAATTTATCGGAAGGAGAGTGCTCAGGGTAGGAAGAACATATCTCGACCAAATATTGTCCAATTTTCAAAATTTTGATTTATTTTGTTCCAATTACATTCCCCTATAACTTTGCTGTTCAAAAAAGTTAGGCTGCCACTCAAAAATGTTAGCAACACAGCTTGGAACATAAAAAAATTTTTGGGAGGGGAGATCTGTTTCAGGCCAGATTGTAGACCCTTATCTCAATTGTTATTAAATTTTGCACGGATGGTTTGAAAGAGGGATAAAAATGCAAAACATTGGTGTATACCTCATAATTTTAGCTTTCACAGAATCTGAAAATGCACAGGAGGCTGCATTTATCCAGCCCCCTGAAGTATAGCTCCTTTTTCAGTTACGCGTCCAAGCAATCTAGTAGTCCTTGGGCGATGAATGGGCGAAGGGGGAAGGGGTGAATGGGTGAATGGATGAATGGATGAAGGAGTTTTGCCGTTAATGTTTGAAAACCCTCAAAGGTGTCTCCTTCCATCATCAATGTTAAATGGAAAAAGCTGACGACCATAAATTCCGCCAGGTCAGTCTTAGAGAGTTTTATGCTCGTCGTAGAAGAGAGAGAGAGAGAGAGAGAGAGAGAGAGAGATCGTATTTGATTTTAAAATGCGTCCCATCTGCTATTCAATGTCTCTGGCAAACGACCATCCTTCAATAATTTAGCTGCGTCGACGGACATTGAATCCGCTCAGCCGTGTTCTCTCGACGGGCAAAACAAAAGCTGTTCTGCTGTTTCTCTGATGCCATCTACATTTTCCGTCTTACGTCTGTACAAAGCGCTGCGTTGGCTTCTATAGCGCCGGGGCATTGGAAATAATTTCTAATGATTTCTGGGATCTTTGATAACTTTTTTGTAAGACGCTTTCGCGCTGAGTGAATCTCTGCTCTGTTGACGATCATCGCTGACCTGATTTGTCTGAAATCAGTTAAATAACAAATAACAAATAACAGGGTTTAGAGTGGTTCTGTGGGTCTGCCTTGTGTGTGTGTGTGTGTGTGTGTGTGTGTGTGTGTGTGTGTGTGTGAGAAAACAACTATGTTCCACCCGCACATTCATTCATGTTATGGTCTTGCTGTGTAACCTCATTCTTTGTCCTC
This sequence comes from Metaphire vulgaris, assembly GCA_018105865.1. Classification (NCBI taxonomy): domain Eukaryota; kingdom Metazoa; phylum Annelida; class Clitellata; order Crassiclitellata; family Megascolecidae; genus Metaphire; species Metaphire vulgaris. The sequence continues at coordinate 14,334,179 of CM030853.1, forward strand.
TTGTCCTCTAGTATAGGTGTCTTCCTGTATTCTCCTTCTTTGTCTTATTGTCTTTGAGTCTAGAAAAAACAAAACTATTCTATAATCTGATATTTTCTTCGTTCCTGTAATCCTGTTCCCTCCATCTAAGACAGTGAAATTTGGGGAGAGGTCTTTCACCCGGGGGAATCCCCTCCTCTGGAATTCGCTGCCTGACATTGTGACCAACGCGACTAGTCTTGAAATGTTTGCTACCAGACTAAAGACGCACTTGTTCAATATCTCATTTAAGTGCAATCTGTAAAGCGCTCTTGATCTTGGCCTGCTGTGACTATACCGCTATATAATTTGGCATATTAACTAACTAACTAACTAACTTGCTTGTTGATGATAACTGACAGCATATGTTATCTATTATTGGTATCATTTTTCTCGGAACGTGCGTCATTGCTAATGTAATTGTTAATTTTAATATTAAGCATGCTACTGGTCACTTTATACATGAAATCAAATGGACATGAACATTTGCCAAACTGAGATCGTTCATCATTGGTTGGATATTTTCTCTCACATATTTACTGCGATTTTCACAATTGCTAATACATGATTGCATGATTGCACTAATGCTATCTAAAGGAACGTGCATTGACCCCGGCTACTATTTCACGATTCTCGTCCTATTGCTGTCAGTCAAGCTATTACTACTACTATCTAAGCTGTTAATTTCGTGTTAAAGTCCAAAAAATCCGTTGGAAATATTCTTTCTTGACTGCTTTTAATCGCCATTTTTCTCAGGAATTTCTTTACAAGAGAACAACAAAGCGACAAGACGCGAAAGACTTGATCCATTGCACCGTGAACTTAATCCTGACTCCGGGGATGGGTGGGTGGTGGGGGGGTGGGGGGGGGGACTGGGGAACGATGACATTAGTTCTGACGGCAGAAGGCGCCATCTATCGCCGACCGAATGAAGCCTGCGCCATCTATCGCCGACCGAATGGCGTTGTTAATCTCCAGCCTGTACGTTGACCCATCCCCAAATCTCTGCCCCATCCCCATTCCGCGTGTTGAATGGACACCCAGAGACCTGATATCGCAAAATGTTCTTAAGATGTTGTTTTGTTGACGTTGTTTTCAAAAGTTTCTTCTAAACTATACAATAATCATATATGAAAATGGGACACTTATCTTTAGCGCACATCAAACGACAGTGTAGAAACTAACCAAAAGATAACGGACATTCACTACATTCTGCAGCAGTACAACACAGACAGTGTTTTATAAAATGTTTAATTTATATAGGGCCTAAGAATTCTCTCCCTCCCAGGAGAGACTGGGCAATTGGCAGTGGGCACTGGGCGTTCAACACTCAAACCCTCTAAAATATTATCTTTTGTTGTCCTGTACATTTCACAATCATGATTCTGACACAAATGTTTGCATCGAACTAACAATGTCTCGAGTGATCAAAAGATTTCCCTCCAGCCAAGTCAATTTCTCGGCCGAACGCATTATTATTGAATTGCCGTCCCCATTCTCGGCCCCCGCATCCCCAAAGGCCTGGAGTCTCCATAAAAAAATTACAGATTTCAATCCCGCTACCGCACACAGACGCACGCACTCCTCTATTACAGGCACACAGACGCAGTGTTTTATCAAACAGGCAAACAGACGACACAAATGTTTGCAAACAGGCACGCTGTCTCAGTCACCCCAAAGATCTGACCACAGAACCAACAGTGATGAAACCAGCAGCGATGGACAACTAACTAAAGACATTAATTTAGCTATAACTATATTTAAACTAGAAGCAAGTAGTTAAACTTTTAGTTGCAAATTCAGTTTTTAAATAGTTAACTAAACTAAAAAAAGTATATTTAAATGTTTGAAACTAATTTTACAAATATTTCCCAGGTATCAAGTATGTGTTCACGAAAACATAGACGATGCTTGCAACATGAACATGATGTCAGTCAATGAACCATCGAAATCATTAATCATTGTCTGTTTAATATTTAAGTCTTAGTCTGGAACGCAGGAACACAAGTTTGTCAAATTTGTCTGGAAAAAAAGACCCAGAAAGGACTAGATTAAAAGTTATACGGTTATTGAGAATTCGGGACGCCAACTAACAAGTTTTAGTTAAACTATTTAGTTATTAACTAAAATTTTCAGTTAAACTAGCATTTTAACTAAACTATTTATATTTAATTAAACTATGAAGATAACTAAAAAATTAGTTAGACTTTTAGTTAGTAACTAATTAGTTAACTAGTTGCCCATCACAGCTATTCGATAATCCTAATCCTTTTTCTCCATACGCTAATGTCTACCGGTCTTTTGACTGAGACTTTATTTGAAAGGATCTTGCGATGAAAACGACAAATTTCAAAGTGAACGCGTCGAAATGATTCTGCCTCAAAACAACAGTGGCTTCGGTCAGTTGGAGAGAATGCTGTCATACAAAACACGAAGACATTGTGGTTGTAGGATCATTGTTCGTCGTGCATGGAACAATAATGTTCTCTGCACGCTTTCATCATGCACATGGACGACAATCTCGGTCATAAGGACAGATATATATATATATATATAGTCACAGGCAGAAGACATGTAAGAATCCTAAATGATTAATGTCCAACGGTGTTTTGATGCTACGGTTTTATTCAAACGATAAATGTTCACATCTTTTGATGCTTGTGTTTTGCTTAAACGATCAATGAACAACCGCTCGTAAATATTTTATATCGGCTTGTCCAAGGCTTCCTGAGGCTCTCAGTGGCGCAGCCCCTGCTCCCGTATGGAGGAGGGGAAGTTTCCGTTGTACAGACTGATGTAGGTCCGACTTGGGAGACCGCAGAAACTTTGAATAATAATAGATAAATCTTTCCGACTGGTTGTTCCACACCGGTGATACCCTAAATGAATGCTGTTCTCTGATTCGCATCGTCTTTTATCAAAAGACTTTCATGTAATCTAATGAGCAATGACTGTACTGGAATAGTCTATAGTAGGCCATGGTGCACCCCCGTTCGCCGGCATTTGCTGTGCGTGGTGTAGCGTGTCCAGGTGTCCTGTGATCAACGACCAACTACTGGTCCTAAACCCATGCACACGATATGACGTCGAATTTCACCATCTGAAGAATCTAATATTACCGTTAATTTCTCGGCTCCAGACCCCAGAGGAGAAACTCACGACGCCCCTTCCCCAACCCTACTAATCGGAACAGGAAATGTCGGTCTGCAGAAGCCTTGGTGTCTAGGGAGTAGGAGTAGGAGGAGGAGGAGGGGAAATTATACCAGTTCCTGGTTACGCCAGTGTTCCGACTGCGGCAGTGTCTGGAATAACGGGAACCATATCCGAGTGAGAACAACCGTCGTTTGAAATGCTGCCATCTTACGGCAAAAGCCACATCCCCTCCTCCCTCCTCCTTCTCTTCCTCCCTCCTCCTCCTCTTCCTCCTCCTCCTCCTCTTCTTCTTCTTCCTCCTCCTCCTCCTCCTCCTCCTCCTCCTCCAGACAGACAGACAGACAGAATGAATTGCAACGAAGTAACTTGGGTATATCTGGAGTGATGCAGTGTGGCGGTTCAGTGGCGGCTCCAACGGGGGGCCAGGGGCCCGTGCCCCTAGCAATATGCCCCCAGTTGGGACCCTATACTTAATGCTACATACATTAAACAACAAATGGTTGGCTCCCCATGAGGATTTTTTGCAAATGGCGGGGGGCGTTGGGATGGCAACTTCAAAGCATAGGTCCAGCTATCTTCCATAATCTTGGACTAGTCCAGTTGATTAGAATGAGGGCACTAAAGTTTGTAGATCACTGGAAGAACCAGACATTAAATAGGGGGCACGGGCCCTCCTGACCCCCGCCCCCTCTGAAGCCGCACCTGAACAACTGACCGATGAATTATTACTATAGATTAGAGCTTTTGTATACAGTAGGCCTATATCTCCGAGTGTTGATCGGGAACCGTCCACTGATTTGTCCTACTCCATTTCCCGAGAAAGAAATGACCAAATCGAAGCGCGTTTCCCGTTTGCAGAGCTTTTCATTTAGCGCCGTAGTTTTCAAACGCTGATTTTCATTTAGCTCCTTAGAAATCAAAATTTTATGTCGACTTCCCGATAACAAATATAGTCATATTGGGAAGCTGCACGTTTTAAAATTTTTACAAACATCCGGACTATTCGACCCGAAGTATTGCCCTCTTCTCCAGTAGCATCTCTTCTGGGTCTCTGATTGAGTCAATTGTTTCGTTTCTTAAAGATGCACGAATCAACTCGTGCCAAAGAACTTACACTCGTTTCCTCCTCCTCCTCTTCATCTTCTTCCTCCTCCTCCTCCTCCTCCTTCTCTTCCTCTGTCCATGACTTGCAGCACTAGACGTGACTCCGTGACTGTCAAAAGACACGAAGCGCGAAACCAACGTGTTAAATAATATATTCTGTCGGATGCGTGACAACCAAACTCAGCGTACAACGTCCGCATTAAACAACGCGTTCTAAACGTCTTAGCACATCAGCGCCGCAATACAAGAAACGTGCATAGACAATTCGTGGTCGTAACCAGGGCATTCGGAGTCCATGTCAGAGGTTAGCAAAACTAAGTCAGCAGGTTTCGTGTCATTTCCTGCTTAACCGAAACCAGGAAGTACGGACTGACCTCTGGATTTCAACGTCGAAACACCACGGACACAAGATCACGACTATGAATTTTTACTGAAGCGACCATCGACTGGTACTGATGTACTATACTACAATGGCGCTAAAGAAGTCTACTACTACTACTACTACTACTACTACTACTGCTACTACTACTACTGCTGCTACTACTACTACTGCTGGTCTGCTGCTGGTCTGCTGCTGCTGCTGGTCTGCTGCTGCTACTGCTACTACTGCTGCTGCTGCTATTACTGCTGCTGCTGCTGCTGCTACTGCTGCTGCTGCTGCTGCTGGTCTGCTGCTGGTCTGCTGCTACTGCTACTGCTGCTGCTGCTGCTGCTGCTGCCACTGCTGCTACTGCTACTGCTACTACTGCTACTGCTACTACTGCTACTGCTACTGCTACTGCTACTGCTGCTACTGGTCTACTACTGCTGCTAGTCTACTACTACTACTACTACTACTACTACTACTACTACTACTATTTTCGTGTCAAATCGTGACATTTGATTGTCGCAATCATAGACCCATTACAAAAATCCGACGCAGTGTTCAACCCCGTTGCTCGATCACGTGATCGTGATCACGTGAAGAGATGCAATTTCAAGTCTTAACTATCGTCGTCGTCACCGTCGTCGTCTTGACAACGTGACGTATGATGTATGTGTGTGTGTGCCTATGCATGTGCGTGTGGTCACGTGGCAAGTTCAGACGTCTATACTGTTCCTCGTGAAACCCGGCGGGTCAGGACATGCTATCCATCCCCTACTCCGGTGCAAAAACGAAATCATCTCCAGTTCACATCATGTGTTTGTGTGCGTTCGAATCGCATCTGTGGAAAAGAATCAGTTTGAATTGATCGCCCGACTGGAAATCGACATTTCCAGTCCCTGCAGAGGCGTCATTTCAACCGACAAGTCCTTTTGCTAATGAAACTCAAGGGTAGAAGAAGATCGAGATGACTTTGAACTTTCACGTCCATCGTTATTCATTGCTGGAGATTCAGCGTGGCATTTGTCGCCGTTCGCTGTCTCTGATTTAACTTATGACTTCCGAGAATTCACAATTCCCTGTCGGCTGCCATGCAGAAAGAGCCCCACGTGGCGCCGCTATATTCTGCGAAAAATCTTCCATTGATGTGACATTATTCAGTGACGCCACTCACTGACGTTATTTGTTCGCCGTCTGCAATGATTGCTTTCTTTTCCTCGTAACACGAATATTAATAGTATGATAATGCTATAATATAATAGCAGGGTTTAGAGTGGTTCAGTAGGATCTGCCCTGTGTGAAAGTCACTATCTTCCACCCATCCATCCATTCATTCACATGATTGTCTTGCTGTGTAATCTCATTCTTTAACCTCTCGTCCAGGGACGTAGCGACGAGGGGTATATATCGATATATATACCCCCACAAATCAGTATATATAATGCAGTATATATATATATATAAACATAAACTTGCATATATATGTGTGTGTATATATATGCAATATATATGATATATATTATATGTAATATATATGATATAATAATAATAATAATAATAATAATAATAATATTATTATTATTATTATTATTATTATTATTATTATTATTATTATTATTATTATATATATACAAGACAATTTCTAGAGCGCCGTAAGCATAGCTAACAAGGCCAAAGTAAGTCAAAAGCGCTTAATATGTATGTTATATATAATATATATAACAATGTATACCTCCAAATGTATATCCCTCTCCAATCAAATTCAGGGATAGGTTTGTCCCCGCCCTTTGAAAGTCTGTTTTCTAATATTTCTTTTAATCTGTGGTATTAATAATCTTATAATTATAATACATAAATCAACTTCTTTTCGTTAGGCCTCTAAGAGCAACATTTGTCTATTGGTTTGCATCGTGCTTCGTTTTCTTCGTCTCAATTGCAAAACTCACCGCTTTCAATATATTCTGGCGATTATATAGTGTAGAATGACGCTATGAAACAACCCCCTCACCCGCCCTAGAACCATCAAGATCCATATTGAATATCCCATAAATAAACATTCATGACATGTAATCCTATCATCTCCACTGAAATCGTCCAAAAGTGAGCGCCAAATAATGATAATAAAAGAGACGTAACTAATAAATAATAAATTAATAGTAGTAACAAAATTCATTAACATATTAGGCTTAATACAAGTTAATAGCAATGTAATATTATTATAAATAAATATACAGTACTAAATATGATTATATAAAATAATTAACTTAAAGAAAATACATATAACAATATGAGTATTCAGTAAATAGAATAAATATTATTATACAATTATATGACGAAAATAGTAAGCAATATAATAAATAGTAGACGTAAGTCTAATATGAATAGCGACCTAGTTCCAGTAGTGTATTTATCCTAGAAACTGTTGATGTACAGTAAAATCCATGTATTCGGCTTGTTTACTAACTTGCCATGAGTTTCTGTGTGGTGGGGGGTAGCATGATGGGTTATGGGGCAACAGGGGAGGGTAGCGAGTGGCCGGGGGGGTGTAGCACGAGGGTTGGTGTCGAGGTGAGCGTATTTCTCGTCGCTGTCTTCTCTTAGGCATCACAAATTCAAAAATGCAGAAACTCCAGAGAATAGTTAATTCCTTACTCCTTAGTCATATCCAAAACTTCAAGATTCGAACATATAACTCCTGCTAGACAGTCATTGGCTTCCTATAAAATACCGAATTAATTATAAAATCTGTCTTTTAGTATTCAAAACCATGTTATATAATGAACCCAATTACCTCAAAGTGCGACTTATCCCTCGACCTACTAATCATTCCACTAGGTATTCGGCAGGACCTTCATTTGTTGTTCCTTATTCTCGCACCGTCATTGACACTAGTTGTTTCTCAGTGTGTGCCCTAAGCTCTGGAATTCACTACCAATATCACTTCGTAAAACTAACAATTTATCATCTTTCAGATCTGGTCTTAAAACACATCTGTTTGACTTGGCTCATCCCCCTTAGATTGCTCTCCCGCCGTTTCGGACTGATCTTCCGGATTGACCTGGCTCCAATGCTATTTGGATTTGATGCGCCATCGGCTGATGCCCTGGGCATTATGATAGTGGCGCTATAGAAGTTGATTGATTGATTGATTGATTGCGCAGTGTCCTTTTCCTCCATCGCTTCTCTTTCATCTTCCACTCCGACTTTCCTTCTTAGGCACCCTCTCCTCCTCCTCCTCTTCCTCCTTCTCCTCCTCCTCCTCCCTCCTTCTCCTCCATCCAATGGGTTCTCGTGTTCTCTCGGTCCCTACTGTTCACCCGAGGTGTTCTTTGGTCCAAATCTCCACCTGTGAAATGACCCGTAAAGCGCTTCGAATGAAATACTGCGACAGTGATGGCGCGTCAAGTGCATACTCCCCGCAGCATCTGCACCATCATCATCATCAGCAGCAGCACCATCAGCAGCAGCAGCACTCTGCGTCTGTCGACATGGCAACAGTCACCTCCGACCGAGATAATAATGGGCGACGACGGAGACAGCGATCGTTGGCAGTCGGCTCTAAACGCTGTTAATCCTAAGATTTTGGACCGAGTTCAGTTACAAGTAAAAGAAGCAAACAGTTTAGCTAAACAGTCGGTGAGAATCTCACCGTGAGATACGAGACTGGACGTCCTTGGTCTAGACTCTAGGCCAGAGGTATTCAAATGGCTGCCCGCGGGCAAGATCCGGCCCGCCAAGGGGTGCAAAATGGATCGCGAAGATGCTTAACTGATAGAAATGTCTTCTACTTACACAATATAGTGGAACTTCGTGATAAAATTAATGATTCGGTTATAAAGTACAGCCGCAATGTGCGTTCTCGTGTGTGCTGAACTACCGTTTTGGATGGTATTCGATGTAAGATACCTCGCGGATATAACGTGATAAATTTTACAGACCCTCTAAGTACGCCATAACGAAGTTTTACTGTACTTTTTAAAATGTCTTGTTTTCCACTTACTTGAAATGTTAACTGTGTTTTTGCGGTCAGGAAATTTGTGCCGACGCACGACCGGGGTTCGAAAAAGTTAACTCGATTGACATTTGCAAACCAATCCACAAAGTCATGGAAATGTTGTCTCTGAAACCCCACCCCGACGATTTCAAAAATTTCGACCGGGGTTCGCCAACCCACCTATTTGTCAATTTGCACCTCGTTTGCATGTAAGTCGATTGAAACATTTTACGACACAACATTGGCAAACCAGTCCACAAAGTTACATATGGAGTATCGACCTCGTCACAATGTATATTATAGTAATCAAATTACTAACACTACAGAAGCAAATTGACAGTTTTAGCGCCTTAACTCTGAAGTTTTAAGTAGAATGAATAGTTTCCATAGAAATTGCAGCAATAGAAATCATATAGGTGCGCTGAATAATTGTTTGGACCTCGACCAGTAAACCTCCGCTGTCCCGGCTTTTGAATAGCCCTGGTCTACTCGATGCATAGAAAAGGGGAAGTCTCATGCTGTTATTAACTTATTTAACTTACTTATTTGACATAATGAAACTATCAGTGGCGGCTCCAGGGTTTGGCAGTTGGGGGGCCGTTGGGGTGCAGCTTCTAAGCATGGGGCCAAACCATTTGTCGATAGGTATGCAGTAGTAGTAAGTATAGGGTCCCAACAGGGACCACTGGGGGCAGGCATTCAATAGGGGGTACGAGCCCCCCGGGTCCCCATGTGGAGCCGCCACTGGAAACTATCAAAAATTCTTTTCCATCCTTCGTTTGTCCGATTCTCAAATAAAACTCCGGACAACACTCAAAGCGTTTCTCTACTCTGTCTGTCGCTGCAAAAGTCCTACTGTTGATCATAGTTTTCTTTTTATCCATTAAAATATAAAGTTTTTATTTCTGTTAAAAGTAATTTTGAGCTTATTTGTATATGCGAGTAAGACTGTAAGAAGGAGCTATAGGAAGCAACGTCTGATCCACGTGAGATGGGATTTCGATTAAAGAATATTCTCAGAATGTGTTTCAGATGAATTCAATTGTCCGGCAGCGAAGACCACTCAAAGCTTATCTCGTTTACATTACTTCTTCTTCTTCTTCCTCCTCCTCCTCCTCCTCCTTCTCCTTCTTCTTCTTCTTCTTCTTCTTCTTCTTCTTCTTCTTCTTCTTCTTTCTTCTTCCTTCAGGTACTTCTGGCCAAGGACAGTTTCCTTCTTCCTCCTCTCCTCTTCTGTCTTGAGTTTACATCTTCTTTCTTCTTAAAACTCCAATTTATATGAATCTTTCTTCTTCTTATAAAAAAATCTTCTTCTTCCTTCTTCTTCTTCTTCCAACTGTTGTGAAGAGGAAGCGTCGATTCCTCTCTCTCTTGAGTTTACATCTTCAGAAGAATAAACAGACAGACATGAATGACAGTCATAAAAATCCAAAATCCCCTTCTAAAGCCAACTGTTGTGAAGAGGAACAGATAGATAGACAGACAGACAGACAGACAGACAGACAGACAGACAGACAGACAGACAGACAGACAGACAGACAGACAGACAGACAGACAGACAGAGAATGATAATGAGAATGTATGTGAATATATACATAGAGAGAAAGCGGAGGAGAGAGGAGGTAGGTGGAGTTCGAATTTGCCATTATTGGAAGAATAATTACCGATTTTATAGCGCCAATAAATTTCGATATGAGATAACTTTCAGAACATATAACTCCAAATTATTTGAATATGTAATAACAATAATAACAATAAAAATAATAATAGATTATATTAATAATTGATGATACTACAGAAATGCTCGACAGATGTAGCACTAGGTTTGATTCCTATATAGGAGTATAGGTATTTCTATGGTTACATTACTAACAGATAATGGCCGATACATGATAGATGAGATTGAGAGATTGTGATGTGTGGAGGCAGAAGCTCTTTTGCTTACGACGCTCTGTCTGTAGTGAGGCCCCGGAGCTCTCTTGTCTAAATAGCCGCTGAATGAGGGGCTGCCACAGAGTCTTCACAGTGCATCTGCTTCTGTCTGTCCATCCAGACCCCAGGACTTTGGGGGGGGGGAAGGGAGGCGATTGACTTGGCTGGAGGGGAAGAGACGCAGTTTAATGCCAACATTTGTGTCAGTGCTGGGATTTTGTTTGGGGAGAGGAGGATTTTGTGGTTTGGGGAACCCCCGCCCGCCCCCATCAGGCCTGTATAAAACACAGTGTCCACCGATGTATCTGCTTCTGTCTGCTGTCTCAAAAACCTTTAGATATTGTGGCGGCTGTTGTATGATATCGCCTCACTATTACTACACTAGGGCCTCTTAAATAATCTAGTTAATTTACTTTTTAAAAACAATTTTTTCAACTCTCTATCTGACCTTCTAACCTTCTAACCTCTGTTATCACTTTAAATCGCCCAATTTGTACGTGTTTAAAGCCCAAACCAAAACCGTCCTGACACAGATGTCATCGATATATTCATCTGTTTGGTTCGTCGCGTCAATTAATTTTATGCAGCGTTCGACGTTTGTCCGGACTCCGGAGGGCGTCTAAATTCGACGACGACGGCCATACACAGACTGACGGCGGATCGTCTGTCGACCGGTCTCGGGGCTGGTCGTCGAACGACTGAGCATGGAAATCGAATGATTAAGGTCGACTCCAACGAAACCCCCCGAGACACCGCTCCGTTGCGCTGTAAAATCTCCACCCGAAACACCCAACGCTGAGTCGCTGACATTAC
>CM030853.1:14350556-14510556 GCA_018105865.1 Metaphire vulgaris
TATATATATATAGTCTGTCATATCCTATATATAGTCAGTAGTCAGTCATAGTCAGGATATATATATTTTATACATATTAATTTTAATTCGGTACTTCATTCCGAAGGACTTATGAATATATATATATATATATATATATATATATATATATATATATATATATATATACCCTGTCACAATGTGCTCATAGATAATGTCAAATAAATCTGCCTAATACGGTAATACCACACGATCCGAATAGTCAGTCGGATATGATTTTAGACTGGTTCGACTGATAAGCCTATAGGCGGCTCCAGCGAAAGTAAGCACGTGTCCCATACCAACCTTCCAGAAAATATGTTTTTCCAATTTCTCATAATGACGAAAAGCTGAAAACACTTTTACAACATGTCTCAATTCACTCGGAAGGATCGAGGCGAAGAAAAATGGGGAACACAACACACAAAGCCCCCCACCCAACCCCCACCCCGAATTACTGGAACCGCCTCGTCGACTTTGAGTGCTTACCTACGACGCAGGTGACGCAGACGAGACTGTAGAGTAGAATGAGAAGGATTCGAAACCAGGTGAGGTTGAAGGGAGAGTTCGACTCCCAATCGACGTCCGCAAAAGATTCGACGGTCGGTCGATTCCGATCGAAACGAGTGTCGTTCACCTCCCCAAACATCTTTGAAAACTGTCAACACGGAAGCTCTTAGAATAGAACGGTATTATTATTATTATTATTATTATTATTATTATTATTATTATTATTATTATTATTATTATTATTATTATTATTATTATTATTATTATACAGATGCGTCAGTCGTGATTTCATTCGAAAAATTAAACGAGAACTGCTCTTCCTGTAACAGTCTCTCTCTCTCTAATATTGTCCTTAAAACCCATTTGCTCTCTTCTCAATCTCACTCACACACACTAGTCCTTAAAACCCATTTGCACTAACTATGCGATATCACTCACTCACACGCAACTAGACGGAATAAGAGAGAGAGAGCCAAGAGAGAGAGAGATTCAGAGAGGAGACAGAGAGAGAGAGAGAGAGAGAGAGAGAGAGAGAGAGAGAGAGAGAGGCAGAGACAAACAGACAGACAGAGGGGAAATTATTAGAGAGTATCTTCAGAGAGAGAGTGATTGAGAGCGGCGAGCGTATTGTATTGGAGACAAACAGACAGACAGAGGGAAATTTCTAAGTCGTGATTGCCAGGACTGCGTGCTGCTGCTGCTGACTGAGGCTGCTGCTGCTGCTGCTGCTGCTGCTGCTGCTGCTGCGTCGTTTGCAGCTCTCTGTTGGGATCGAATTTCGAAAATGAAAAATTTAACTCAAAAACGAATGCGCCCCTCTTTGTCTCTGTCTGTCTGTCTGTCTCTATCTGTTTCTGTCTGTATGTCTGTCTGTTTCTGTCTCTGTCTCTCTGTCTCTGCCTGTCTGTTTCTCTCAGACTGTCTGTCTATCTGTCTGTCTGTCTGTCTCTCGTATATGCAACATCTCTCTCCCCGTCTGTCTCTGTCCGTCTCAGTGGCGTGCAGAGGAGGTTGGTTGATGCCCGGGGGCCACCCTCTGCACGCCACTGCTCTCTCCCTCTCCGCCTCTGCTTTCCTCTAGCCTGCTGTCGCTCTCTATCTCTCTGCCTGTATCTCTCTGTTTGTCTCTCCTCCTCTGCCTCTGTCTGTCTGTCTGTCTGTCTGTCTGTCTGTCTGTCTGTCTGTCTGTCTGTCTGTCTGTCTGTCTGTCTGTCTGTCTGTCTGTCTGTCTGTCTGTCTGTCTGTCTGTCTGTCTGTCTGTCTGTCTGTCTGTCTGTCTGTCTGTCTGTCTGTCTGTTTCAGTCTGTCTGTCTGTCATTCGTCTTGATTGTGATGATGGACAGGCTAATAGCGATGTGGACGGCGCAACAGTCGCCTCCTCCTCTTCCTCCTTCTCTTCTTCCTCCTCTTCTTCCTCTCCATTCTCCTCTGTCTGCTCCTCCTCCTCTTCCTCTTGCTCCTCCTCTTCCTCCTCTTCCTCTCCTTCCTTTTCCTCTCCCTCATCTTCCTCCGTCGACGGGGGATCGCAGAAGGACTCGGAGGCGTTCGTGCCTTCGGTCGGTGTCGTCGTCCTCTGCCGTTGACGACCGCAGTCGTTAGGGCGTCGCTGGCCTTGTTTGCCCGGTGCTAAACTGATGACAAATTGACAATCGTTCATTTATTAAAGCCAGTGGCGTAGCTAGGGAAAGTGCCGCCTGGGGCGAAAATAAAAAGTGCCGCCTTTTCGAGGCGGAAAATGTTCAAAATTTCCAGGAGAAAAACCTTACCAATCAAGTCTCTAAAAAAGTCTGACCAGCAAAAAACCCCAATAAAGGCTAATAATTATAAAAATTAGGAAATCTCAAAAATGCCGCCCCTAGGGCAAGTGCCGCCTTGGCGCTTCGCCCCCTCTGTCCCCTCCCTACGCCACTGATTAAAGCGTTTGAATTATTGGTTCTTATGACTTCTGGAAATCGTCAATTTCCATCCAACTATCCCAAGAGAATTTGAATCTCTTAAAAGCCCGAGTTAAACCATAGATTTATAATTTATAATAACATTAAAACATCGATCTCTATGCGCGGACAGAGAGGGGTTCTAAGCAGGGGCGGCGCTAGGGGGTGGGTCCGCGGGTCCGGACCCACCCAGTCTCGGGCAGGGACACCCGAGCAAATCGTGCAAATCTGCAGAGAAATTATGATTTGGGGTGGGGGGGTGATGGGGAGGGGTAGTCTGAGCCTGGTCCTGGTTGTGTAGATTCCATTAGACCCACCCAACCAACAAAATTCAGCGCCGCCCCTGTAGTCTACTGTAGCACTAGTCCTTGCATTGCCCAATTTAAACAGGGTATTAATTTTATAATATTTTTGTGGTCTATAAAATCTGTAATACAAGAAACCAGTTCTCTTAAGCGCCATTTTATCTCTCGATTGATTTTTTAGACATTTGACAGAGAATAGATTTCTGAAAGACTTTGTATAGTGTCGCTTCAAATGGCTCATTATTTTTCGTGGCATTTCGAAAGCTCTAGAAAAAAATTGAGACAGAATATTTGACAATTCTAGTACAGTTTGACACAACAAAGATGAGGACACAAGAATATGTGGTTTTAATTAGTTTCATCACTCTTCTGAATTTTTGCATATCTATAGCCTACCAGCCAACAAAACCCAGCGCCGCCTCTGGTTCTAAGTCTAATGGCTGTTGCATTATAGACTGAATCGTACCATTGTGTCGTGATAACTTTGTTTCGGAGACATCTGCGTCATAATCTAATGTATGGTTTGTATAGCACCTCTTAAATTTGTACTCATAGACACTCCGAACCTTAGAGTCGCTTGATTGGAAATGAGGCTTTTCTAGTTTACCTATTGAATCGAACGTGGAACTAAGAAGTGAGAGGCACGATTGGATGGCGGAGAGCTCCACGGACTCTGAAAGACTGCGGATTGTTATGAGGGGGGAAGGAGACGCCATCCAGACAATAATGTACACAACATCAAACCAATGGCAGGATGCAAATGTACTTTGTAGAATTACTCAGGAATGTTAACACGGACTGAACCCTCAAAGACATTGATAAGGACTGACCCACAAGGACAAGGACAAGGACTGACCCCTCTCCAAGGACAAGGACTTAGTGGCGTAGCGAAGGGTGCAGGGGAACGGACGGTCCGTAAAAATTTATTGTGTTGAACCCAGGGCCGGATTAAGGTCCGAGTGGGCCTGGGGCTGAGAGAAAAAGGTCGTCGCCTATACTGAAAATCTCTGACAAGCCAAAAAAGGTTATCTCCTTTCCAAAACGTGCTGACAAGCAAAAAAATATGGAAAATCGTTGGGCCTATTTTTCATGGTGGGTCTGGGGATTGCAGCCCCCTCAAGTCCCCGCCTTAATATGGCCCTGGTTGAACCTTTTTCTGACATGCTAACATTCCAGAAAAAGGTTCAACTTTTCTAGAAATTTTATACAATTTTCTACAACAACGGCTGATGCTATAGCCTAGACATCATTACATAATGGCGCTATGGATTTGATTGACTGGTTCATATAAAGCAGAGAATCTGAATTACGCAATTACGGAATTCGACGCTTTGTGTCGAAACTTTGTAATCTGTTGAAACTTTTTACGATGGAGAGCAGATTTTTGAAAGACTGTGTACAATATAGTGTGCGGTTTGAAATGGCTGAGAAAGTGTCGCATTTTGAGCGCTGTAGAATAAAATTGAGACGGACAGTATTTACAATCGTTGCAAGATTTGACGCAATGATGATGGAGAATCAAGAAAATCTTATTCCAATTCGAGTGTTTCATCACTCAGATGAAAGTTTTGCACATCTACGCAGCTATACTGTAACAATAGTCCTTACGTTGGTTAAAGTCATACGGAGAATCGATTTTATAATATTTTATTCGTCTATGAAACTTGTTGTACAAGGAACAAGTTAAATCTTAAGACACCGTTCATCTCGAGATCAAGTCTTTGTAGTCATTTCACTCGATGCTCGACAGAAATCTCCTTTGTTGATGTCCCTCGTACTCGTATATTGCCAGTCTTCGGAATTCATTAATCATTACCTATATCACTTCGTGAAACCAACGCACTAGACCTTTTTAAATTAAGTGCATAAACTGTTCCTGTTTCGTCCCACCTATCTTCGAATGAAACCCCCGCCGATCAGACTGCATGCCTCTTCATCGTCACCATTCTAGAACTATAGACAGACAGACAGACAGGCAGGCAGACAAAGAGGGGGAAATTATTACCAAATGTATCTTCACTATAGTGATTGTATCTTCTATAATTATAGAATGGTGATGATGAAGAGGCATGCAGTCTGATTTATATAATTATATAATTATATATTATAATTTATAATTACAATCAATTAAAAATAAAAGCAAGCAAAGTCATAAATGAAAAGCGTCTCCATTCTCATGCATGTGACATATATATTGAAACAGTATATAGAAACGAAACATGAGAGCAAGATCTCAAAGGCATTTCTTGTTTTCGCTATACTCCCATCACACTATCCGATGTTTCGTATATTTGTAGTTAACTGGAAGAGAGCGGACAACAGTCGTCTCCCTCTTATTAAACCTTCTCTCTCTCTCTCTCTCTCTCTCTCTCTCTCTCTCTCTCTCTCTTCTCTCTTCTACAATGAACGAGGACACATCGTCCAGCTTAGCACTGATTTCGATCGAAAGGCGCTCAGCTGAAGAGGTTCATTTTTGCAAAATACAATAATTATTTAAATAATCGATCATTTTTTCTTAAATGAAGCCCAGACGAAGAAGAAGAAGAGACTGATATTGATTTATTAATGATTATGTCTAGAGTAGAGATATACTTATTCATAAGGTTGAGTGCATATGACACATTAATGAACGTTTTTGGATTGTCAATGACACTGATTTCTGTTACAAGTAATATATAATAAATAAACAAATAAATAAATAACTATATTTATATGATAGGTCTATTACTGACATTACGAATTTAATTATTTCATATAATAATTTGTGAATTATTTGATTGATATGTGATACGTGAGTCACGTGGATTGAACAGGCGGCGCCTATAATTGTTAATATATTATGTTTGCTGCTCCCCGATGCTAATACCTGGCTACGCCACTGGTTCGCAACAGCAATAAAATGTGACGATTTGCTAAAGATTTGTCAACCTGTCGATTGTAATTTTCCGACATCCTGCCAAGGGCTGCAAATATTCTAGAAGTGCGCTTCTGAAAATAAGTTATATAGGCCTAAATTTCGTCTATCATTAAATCGCAGTTACTGCTACTAATATTGACTACAACAACGACTACCATGATGATGGTGATGGGGTCAGGGACGTCATTTGGGGTAGGGCAAGGGGCCTTCACCCCTGATTTTTAGGAGGAAAATGTTCGCGACTTTGAGTGTTTTTAAATTCATTGTGTTCTCAATTGTTTTTATAATTTTATTACAATCACTGGTATGTAGTATGTACTATGTAGTATCGTATGTAGCATGTACTATGGAGAAAACCAATTTGCATACTGCATAGGTATTTTATAAAATACTGCCTGCCTTGTAGTCGAAAGTCTTGCCCTGGAAAACAATGATATGACGGCCCTGGTGATGGTGAGAATGATGATAATTCTGGTGGTGATATTGATATTCGTGTTTATGCACTATGCAACGACTGTTCAATATAGGCCTTCCATTGGCTTCCGTCACACAGCCAATTAAATATAAATCGTTGTTGTTGTATACACTGTCCATCGTATATATATATATTTATAATTATATATATTTATATAATTATATATATATATATATTTATTTTGCCCCCCAATTAACTCAGAAAGACCTGCGATGTTTCCTATCCTCGCGTCTGACTGGCTATCTAGGTATAGATATTATAAGGATAAACGTGACAGTATACACTATTTTCAGCAACGACTGTTCAATATAGGCCTTCCATTTTAGACTTTTGTCAATCTCTGCAAGTATTATATTTTGTTGTTCGCCGGTAGGCCCTGTATTGACACACAGCCAATTAAATATAAATCGTTGTTGGTTGTTGATAATTATAATAATGTATTGAATTGTAAAAACTTGTTTTGTGACAGCACAATTTAAAATTTTCATTTGAACAAGATCTCTTAAGACTACGCCCTGGGTGTCTGTAAAACTGTTGTGCAATGAACAAGATCTCTTAAGACACGGCTCTTCCGTCGATCGATCTACAAACCATTTCACACATGGGCGTCCGCAGAAATGTTTCCAGGGGGTGCCAAACAGGGTCTTGTGACTAAAGAAACAAGTCGGCCTAATTCTACTTTTTTCATAACTTCAACAATTTTTCCAGGGGTGCAATTGCATACCCTTACCCCCCCCCTCATCCGGACGCCCATGATTTCACAAGATATTAGGCAGGCCTCTCATTTTGTTGGAGTTACCTGTTCTCGTACAGTCGATGGCGCTAGTGTGTAGCATATGAAATGGCTGCAGAGAGGTGTTCTATTTCGAGCGCTGTAGGTCGAAATTGAAACAGCAAACATGGATTATTCTTCGACAGTTAGAAGCAACGAAGATGGGGACAAACGAAAATGTAGTTTCTGTAGAGGAGAATTTCCTCAATTCGCTGAAATTCTACATATCTAGCCTTATAGTGTAAAATTGGTTTGTAGACCTGCTGTATACGTGTAGACGGTGTAGTATCTCGTACAGCGTCATGCATGGTGTATCTTTTGTTTGTAAGCATATTAATGATTGTTGTGATACAGATTACATCTCCCACGTGATCAGATTTTATGTTTCTGTTATTTTTTAGGCTGTAAATTGTCATCCGCTGTTGCTGTTTCTAAATGTTCGATTTGACGTTTTTTCATCTGATAAATTTTTGCTTTCTTTTGACGTCTTCTTGTCTGTGTGTTTGGTAGGAGCCTTTGTGAGATTTAGTATTTGCAAAGGTTTTCTCTGGTTTCCAGTTGATAGCGATCGTTTCTCTGGTGGCGCAGCAGTGATTGGTGGTGGGGGGGGCGGGCGGGTGGAGGGGGCTGAGGACTAGCGGCTGTGAGTGAACGTGAGTTGCGTATTTTAAACGGAAACGCGAAAGATAGAAGTCATTACCATATATATCTGAGTATCATTGCGTTAAGTCATAAAACCATGATACTATAGAATGAGTCATCGACTATAATTACGCACAGAATGTTGTCAATTCTGTAATTCAATGTAATATGATGATGATGATGATGATGATGATGATGATGATGATGATGATGATGATGATGATGATGATGATGATGATGATGATGATGATGATGATGATGATGATGATGATGATGATGGTTACAGTGGTATTGGTTATATCGATGTAATTATTAAATCATTGTGTCGTAACACAATGGTTCTCAAACGTGACAGATCCTGCTGAACCAGCCTATAAGCCCAGTTATCATCATCATCATCGTCGTCATCATCATCATCGTCGTCGTCGTCATCATCATCATCAGCCACCTTCTTAGCGTGAAAGCGCTGTATAGAGGAGCTGTGCTATCGGAACTGCCATGCAGCCTCTGGGTCGTTTAGACCTTCGACCTATTTAGTGCCACTGAGGCTTTTCAATCGTCGTAGGCCCAATCGATCGATCGTGACTAATCCCAGACCGAGCACCTGTCGTCTGCGATGCGCCTAACCTGCCTGTCATGCAGGCCTTAGAAGGCAGAGGCAATACTGTCGTCTGTTTGTCCGTTCGATTTTTCTCTCCGCCTCAGATTCTCTCTCTCGTCCGCCGTCGTCTGTGAATTCGAACGCAGCTTTTGTTCGATGAATTCGACTAATCGCTGATCGTCGAAAGAAGAACTCCGACTTTGTTTCGACCCAACGACGTTTCTCCCCCCGATTCGGAACTGTCTATGAACTGCTTTAGAAGTGATTTTCTCAGTCTAGAAATTGCAAATTAGAAAAAAGATTCGATTAACAGTATTAGCCTATAGTTTGGCTGGATGAAATAGCGACGCAAGCATTCGCTAGAATAGCTACTTATATAGATTAGTCTCTAATATTCGTTTTTTACCTGTTTTAAAATCTGATAATTTTAACTTGTCTTACCTCGATAGCAGTGCCTATATAATTAGACAATTAATACCCGTAAAGTAGGTTATTGATAACGATGTCAAGAAAGTTGTCGGTCTATAGCACCTATACAGTAGTAAACGGATATATTCGATCAATGTTTTAATTCCGTGTCTTTGGAATAGACTCTTTTGAAGTCTACATAAATATCTATCCCAAAATGGATTTACCCAGGATTTGTATATCTACTCCATGTATACACTGTGCTGTTCTAATCTAACTCTAAGCTGTAGTATTAATTGCGCAATTGGTGCTGCATGTTTTGATGCACTATGTTTGAATGTTTCTTTCTTTCAGATCTCTTGACTTTAACCAGAAAGCATTTCATATTTTATGGCAGTGATGAAGAAGATCTTGGCTGCGGTTGTGGCAACCTGTCTTCTCATTCTGATTCTGCCCAGTCATTGTCCCATCGACGGAACCTATCTGCCTTCCTTTCTTCATCTCGGCAATCACCAGAAGATGTTGGCCGCCTTCCTTCTTGGTATTTTCATTTATATTATTATTATTATTATTATTATTATTATTATTATTATTATTATTATTATTATTATTAAGTTTGTAACATTATTCTGTAAAGTCTGTCCAAGTGTTGGACATTCATGGTTTATATGTATAATTTGAATTGTTACTCCTTGTCTATAATATGCTTTTTAATTGTTAAGCTTTTTTCTTTTCTTGACTTGTTTATTCAACAGGATATTGAGCGATAAACTTATTCGATAGATTGATTGATTGATTGATTGATTGACGACTACAGTCGTGGATAAAAGTTCGGAGACGTCTAGAAATTATGGCGTCTCTGAAATTTTGTTCACGACTGTATGACGTATAGTTTAAAGTGAAATAAATCGATAGATTTCTGTTATTCTTAGTAAATGCAGCGAGTCTCGGAAACTCGCATTACAAAAGCTTCGTATTCCAGTGAGGGTTGGAGAGGAGTCACACTTTTCGACCCCCGCACGTTGATCGACTGTGACCAGCCCTTTCAAAAAACACTAGAAATTGAACAATGTTCTACACTGTCTACAGTCATTAGGGGCGAATCCAGGAATTCCTGGATCCTCTCCTAATGAGCGTAGAACATTGAATCCTAGATCTTCGTATTACATTCCCCATTATTCCTTGCTACGCCCCTTCCAGCCGAATTGACGCGCGCCGACAAAACTTAGAACTCCTGAAATGGAAGAAATGACGTCATCCGGTTCTTATTTATTCGTGTATTTCTAACGTTTTGACTCTTCGTCATAATACAAGAAATTAGCAGACGACATCTTTGGGGGAGGGGCTTGTGAGGGGAACTTGCCCTCTGGGTAGTGGCGGGCAAAGAGTGGATATAGGCGCCCGGGGCTAAGTCGATAAAAAATGCTTGACGAGCAAAAGAAGGTCGCCGATTCAATTTTGCTGCCCTGCCCCATCTGGTCGGCGCCCGGGGGCCACCGTCCCACCGCCTCCCCTCTGCACGCCACTGCCACTGGGTCCTCTGGGCCCCTGTAGGCTACATCCGACGTTTTAATCACTTGCATGCATGTATTGTTTTTGCGCTTGCTGCAGAAAAACACATATAACAATAAAAATAGAATAAAGCAGAAAAAAAGAAACAAACAGAAAGCAACAAAAATTCAAGCAGAACAATTAACTACCAATGCATGATCTTTGACAGAAAATTCTATTCAGAAACATTGCCAAAGGACTTGGCAAACGTACACGTGCATAGTCCTATTCAATATTCAATATACTTTCAAACATAGACACTGATTTATATGCTCAGAGGTTGTTACCGAGACATAAAACGACCTCGTCCCCTCCCCCTTCCCCTCTCCCCACTAAGCGCACCTGGTTTCTGAGTTTCTTTTCTGTTGGTTGCTGTTCTAATCAACAGGTGTCATAACAATGGGACTGATTACCCTTTGGTGACGTCATCGAAAACTATGGAAGGTGCTTTTTCTCCGATCGATTTCGTTGTGGGAGGAGTTTTTCATCAGAAGACGATAACAACAAAAGAGATCCGTCGCCTCTCAAGACATGGAGACGAAACCAGTATCATCGACATTCATACAATGGACACGCACAGACGCACATACAGACAGACAGACGCAGGGCCCGATTAGATGCATTTGTAGAACGGTCTTTTATATGCTTTTATAGAAACACTGACAAAAGGCACCGGTGCGAAAAAAGATTGATCGGGTTTCGAAAGTGAAACTTCACATTTCAGAAGTGAAACTGAGCGGATAGAAAGCGAAAGCCGTCAGTTTGTTATCTCGTTGGTCTGATTAATTCGTCATTGAAATAATTCTGGAGAGGGAACCGAGCTGCGTTGTAGAGGATTAGGCGTATTAGGACGGTGCTGTTTATTAGATGTTAGTAGAATTAGCGTAATGTTGAGGGTTAGACGCTTTGAAGTTAGAGGATAATGGTGTTAAATTGTGTTAATTAATGGAGACGGAAAGATTTTGTTGTTTCGTTTTTCACCTTGCAATTTGAGATTTTAGACGCATTTATTGGTAGCAACTGTAGTTTTTGAATAACAAATGGTTTCATAATTAAATTAATTGCAGTTGTCTCTCATCTTTCACTTTTATACTCTGCACTTCAGTTTGTGGCCAACAACATTCGAATGACACTGCGAATCAGCGGCGGATCTAGGGTAGGGCAGGTGCCATGGCAACCTCTCTATTATTATTATTATTATTAGTAGTAGTAGTAGTAGTAGTAGTAGTAGTAGTAGTAGTAGTAGTAGTAGTAGTAGTAGTAGTAGTAGTAGTAGTAGTAGTAGTAGTAGTAGTAGTAGTAGTAGTAGTAGTAGTAGTAGTAGTAGTAGTAGTAGTAGTAGTAGTAGTAGTAGTAGTAGTAGTATCATTAGTATTATTAAATTTATAACTAATTAGATCTATGAGGTTGTCACATTAAACCGTTTCTATGCAATCTTTAAAACGGTTGTTCTCATAATAACAACTGTACGACGTTTAAAGCAAAGAGAGACAAGCGTGGTGACAGCCGTTGAAAAGTTCTTAGAAAGTGGAGTCAAAGACGATTATTCCTTTGCTGCGTCTGATGAGAATTCTTGGAAGCACTCAGAATGGAAGATGGCTTCTTGTCTCTTCGCAGCGCTGACAGATCAGAGGAGCAGCCGATGGAATGTAGCGAGACAATGGTCTCTGCAAATATCAGAATATCAGAATATTAGCCACTTTAATAACGATCGGTATTATTATTATTATTATTATTATTATTATTATTATTATTATTATTATTATAAATCGATAATTAATTATAGTTATTATCACAAAGTGATAATTTGTGAATTTATGTGGCAACTACGGATGACGATAGCATCATCGTAGCCACTAGGGGCCATAAGGGAGCGGGCCACTATGAACCATAAGAGAACGGGCCACTATGGACCATAAAGAAACGGCCGATAAGAACCATAAGGGAACGGGCCACTATGGACCATAAAGAAACGGCAACTAGGGGTCATAAGGGAACGGGCCACTATGGGTCACAATGGAACGGGCCGATATGGGCCATAAGGGAACGAACCATCCTATTCTGGTTGGAGCCGTTCGTGGAATCTACGCAAAAACCAACAATTAGACATTTATTTCAGAGGTAGGGGCGATGTTGAGAGTCGACGGAACTTACTTACTAATAGTTGTATTGCAACTTTTGGCCACACTCCGTAATTAATCCACAGTATTAAAGTCTCTTTAGAATATGCACCACAGCTCACCGTCTATGTCTAATGTTATTCAGAAAACTCTGCGTTAGGGGGGACACGTTCCCCAAGTCCTCTAGTCAGATTGAATGGGATGGTGTAGTAGTAGTAGTAGTAGTAGTAGTAGTAGTAGTAGTAGTAGTAGTAGTAGTAGTAGCAGTAGCAGCAGGTGGTAGTGGTAGTAACAGTGGTAGTGGTGGTAGTAGTGGTGGTGGTGGTAGCAGCAGTGGTGATTGTGGTGGTGTGGTGGTGGTGGTGGTGGTGGTGGTAGTGGCAGTAGTGGTAGTGGTGCAGTGGTAGTGGCAGCAGCAGCAGCAGTGGTGGTGTGGTGGTGGTAGTGGTAGTGGTGGTGGTAGTAGTGGTAGTAGTAGTAGTAGTAGTAGTAGTAGTAGTAGTAGTAGTAGTAGTAGTAGTAGTAGTAGTAGTAGCCTAAGACTATTATTATTAAGATTATTATTATTATTATTATTATTATTATTATTATTATTATTATTATTATTATTATTATTATTATTATAGTCAGAGTTCTTATTGCTTACCCTCCAAGCTGCCTCCGTCCCTGGGCGAATGTAGCGAATTGCATAACCACTGAACTCCAGAGCTAGGGACATCAATTTCACATTTAACTTTAATATTACCAGCGAAGATAATTAAAGCCATAACACATCTTTACAAAGCCGGAAAGAAGTAAATACAGTTAGACAAGCCCTTGATCTGCATTCGCAATTGCGAAATGTACGGCCGAATATAGCCGAATATAAGCGTTGGTTACGAAGTTAGAGGAGAGGACTCCAGATGCTGACCTCTGCAGCAGTTTTCTGGTAATTCCATGAGGCGGATCTTGTATCGTTCAGGACAGCGATTCAGGAACTCCGACCAATCCAGTCGCGCTCGTCTAAGCATCAACAAGACAGGCGATGAATCAGTTCGACACACTCGAAAAGACATTATATCCATATGGCTGACATAGAAAAAGCCTTTCCGTCATGCTTGACGGGCAAACAGATAATAATAATAATAATAATAATAATAATAATAATAATAATAATAATAATAATAATAATAATAATAAAGCTAGATTTAGGTGAATGAAATCTGAATTTTAAGTTTTGTAGTAAGATTTCTCTAGTGCTTTAAGGTTGCCCCATTGTTTAGCTCAGAGTTAAGAAAATCCGACTTATCTGCACATTTTCACTGCAGCCAACCCCCTCTCATATAAGTCATATTTCCTGAGTGAATGCGGTCTGCGTTGCGCTTTAGACTGGCGATCGACCCTGTGCGTTATAGTCCATCAAAGCGCTATATAATCCACAGGGGCCTGGCCTACAAGTGAATGTCTAGGCACCTGAGTTCATCGGGTGCGTTGTGATGTTTGAAGATCTCTCTAGCAACGTTCGTGATGGACGCCTGAAAGAGAAATAACGACAATTGCACCTACAGTGGTGTGAAAAAGTCTTGCGCATAGGCTGCACGATTTCGCTATTTCTGACATTAGTCTGATATTCTCGCCAAATCCCGTTGCACGATGCTAGATTGCCACCACAGGTTTCCTCCTATTTGGATGTTGGTAACTGAGTGTCTTTTCAGGTTAGGGCGGAGTTGACAATACGTCACTCAAAAATGACCTATGACCCATTGAACCCCTGATCCGTTTGACCCATGACCCATTGAACCCCTGATCCGTTTGACCCAAAAAAAAAAAAAAAAACGTCACCCATTGAACCCGAGCAAAATCCGTTTGACCCATGACCCATCGCGGTCTCTGGGTTGAGGTAACCCCTAGGTCAAAACAAAAGCCTTGACATCGCTTAAGTGTATATATATATATATATATATATATATATATATATATATATATATATGCTTAAAATCCTGTCCTTACTGGTGGTTGTTGTCGTCCTGCAATGGGAGGATACAACGAAGACTTCACGTAGCGAAAGTCATCTGAAATATTAGAGAGAGAAACGCAGAAATTATAGGCGATCGAAAAGACGGACATAATAAAGAACTTTAAAATCTGTGCAGAATATAAAGTAATCATTACTAAACAATCACGAATCAATGAATTCTAGCATCTTAGCAAGGATGTCACCGCAGTGACAGATTGGACCATGAGGACCTATAAGTCATTTATGCAGTCTATAGGCCTCTACTCTGTATACGCATCTGGTATTTAGAGTAGTGGCGTAGCCAGAATTCCGGAATAGGGGGGCACATCGGTATTTTGATTACAAAAAGTCAACGAGCAATAAACGTCATCTCGTCTTTTGCGCTTTCGCTCTCAAAAGTGCTTTAAAATTTCTTCCGTTCTCTTCGATCTCATATACTACACACACACACACACACACACACACACACACACACACACACACACACACACACGGCTACTCATCGAGTTTGCACAAATCTCACGATTGGTCCCAGTCCTAATGGGGGCCGCGGCCCCTGCCTCCCTCCCGTGGCTACGCCATCGACTTAGACCCGGCATAGTCAACAACGACCGACCGTACCGCGGGTGCAGTTGGCCAACGGGCTGTTGGGCAGGTCGAGGCAGATGACGGAGTCCATCTCCATGCGGCGGTGAGAGGGAAGGGCGAAGCGAAAGAGTCCCTCTCCGGTGGTGCCCAGCGTGAAGGACTGGATGGAAGGATGGTGATAGTTGTAACTGCGAAAGTCCAGAGGAAGGATCCGTTGCGATGGAAACGGGCGGACGCCCATGGTCGTCATGGTTACGACGTCTACAGATGCAAAGTTAGACCAACTGTTAGACCGTTATGCAAGGGAGGACATGTGGGGGCGGTTCCACGTTGGGGATGACTGCATGATGGGGATACAGCCCCCACCGAGCTCTTTTTGCTTGTCGGCGTTTTCAGGGTTTACCAGGTCCGAGCCGCTATCCCTGAGTACAAAACAGAGCTGATGACCTTTTTATTTATTTATTATTTTTTACTTGTCAGCCTTTTTCGGCAAGGTTTATTTCACTATTCTGACCAAAACAAAAACGCAGCTAATGACCTCTTTGCTTGTCAACTTATTTCGGAATTTCATTGCATCCCCCACCAACTTCTTAGAAATTCATTGCACCCCCTCCCCGCCCCACCAAGAATTCTTGGAACCTCCACTGGTAAGGGAGATGACTGCAGATGGAAACCAAGAAAGCCTAAATAACACGGAATCGTGTGTTTCAAATTAGACAATTAAGATGAGCAATAATGAAGAAATTCTTTCCAATCGTTGCCAGAGCCGTAACTATGGGGAGGGGTTTGTCTCGGGCGCCGAGCCGTCGGGGGGGGGCATTTTTGGTTGATGTGAAATAGCCTAGCTGTGACGATTAAAAATAAAAAAGGTCATCACCCCGAAAAAGGAGTGTTTTATAGGGTGAAGATAATTTGCGACGACTAAAAAAAGATCATCACCGAAATTTAGGGGCGCAAAATAGAAATCTTGCCCCGGGCGCCGAAAACCCTAGTTACGGCTCTGATCGTTGCTAAGTTCCAGAATGACTGTCTCAAAACGTGCGGCGTCTTTATATATCCTGGCGGATATCCACCGCTATTATAGCCTTATAGGGCACAGAAATTTAAAATTAGTACTAGAGGATAGGCAGTGGTGTAAAACTGGCGCCAACATTGGGGGGGGGGATAAAATTGTTCATAAAGTTAGGTCAGACCTCTTTTTCATCCCCAAAAAGTCTTGACGAGCAAAAAAATAAGGTAATCCACAATGAGTGATTTTACCAGATTTTACCATAAGGCGCAAAACATTGGGGGATAATTGATACTCTGTCCCCTCTTACTAATTATTGGGGGACCGTCCCCCGCCGCCCCCCCGTGTTTTACGCCCACGAGGATAGGCCTACTAGATTGGATGGGCGAAACATAGAGGTTCTCAAACAGGACATACCCTCCTGAATCACTTTAAGCAGTGGCGGCTCCACAGAGGAACCCGGGGGGCCCGTGCCTCTATTGATTGCCTGGCTTCCCCAGTGGCCCCCTGTTGGGACCTTATACTTAATACTACATACCTAACAACAAATGGTTGCCCCCCATGATTAGAAGTTGCCACCCCAACGGCTCCCCCACTTGCCAAATCCTGGAGCCGCCACTGACTTTAAGCATTGTTATTGTTACAAAGGACGAATTATAAAATGCGTTTTAACAGTTAACAGATCAGCAACAACAAGTAAGTAAGTAAGCAAGCAAGTAAGTGAAATATCGTAAATTTATATAGCGCTTTGGTAGTAGTATAGGTCTACAGTAGTAACTGCTTATTCTTATGCGTTTAATCTTTCTTGAAATAGCTAACAACAACACCAACAAAAGTGATAGGCCTACTACTAACAATAGTAAAATGATTTTTAAATCGCGTACTCGAAGGTATTAAAAGTTAACCTCCACTGACCAAGAAATGAGAACCAGTGGTGTAGCTAGGGCCCTATAGGCCTACAATAGGGATCTTCATTGCCCGTACAGTGACTATGGGATGGCGGAGTCAACGTGAAGCTATAGCCGCCACAAGAGCGTTTTGAACGATCTTAGAGTTAAGCGCCGTAAGCTAATAGGCGATCATTCTTCAGAATATTCACCCTCCCACAATTGACCTTTCGTACCGATTTCTTACGAACCTCACGCTCGTCGCTCAGCCTATAGACCCAAGTAGAGGGGCCCGGCCACCCCCTCCCCCCCACCGTTCCCCTCTTGATTTCGTAAGGGCTTACTCAGTAGCAGCGCCGCGTGGACCGCGTGCGTCTTCTTTCCTCTGACCGCCGATGAGTTTGAAGTCTGTTTGTTACGTCGAATATCTTTGTTTTGTTTTGTTCATAGATTATGTCTATGAAAGAACTCGCGTATATGATATCTATGGTCGTGGTTTTTAATTCTGTGCCGTTGTTGAGTTGAAGCAAAAATGCCGAAACCGAAGTTAGGTTGGTAAAGAAAAACGCCATTACAGACCAATTTGAGTTTACTGAATTTTATATTTAATGCTTGTAAAGTTTAGTTAATATAACTTTGGATATTTGCGTGTTTTAGGCAAAGGGAGTAAGCGAATGAGCTGCCGCAAGCGATACAAAATCGACAAAAAGGTGAGCACATGTTAGGCGATATATAGGGATTTTAAGATTTTATTGTATTTATTGTATTGTTATTGTATTGTATTTTATTTTATGTTATTGATTTATTAAAATCTGTATTCTTGCATACATTTGCTTTCCATATTGTCATTGCTTTCTCCAAACCCGTGTAAGGCACGGGTTTAGAGAAAACAATAGCAGACTACTGTAGATCAATAGCTTAGGACACCTGCATCGCTGTTTGCCTTATTACACGAGGATCAGCACCTGAGCCTATGCTCGTTCGAGTACAGAACTCCCTTTATTTTGCTTTAACTTTGATTCTCTTCCTCACTTTCGCGGTCTATGCCTTGTGTAATTTTGTCTGGATATTTGAACTGTCTACCATTTCTGTTTCTATAGTTCTTAAAGTATCCCAACCCATAAATATATAAAAATCTATTGATGACTTTTGTTGCTTATCAGACTTTTTTTAGATACTTGTAGCTGTAGGACATTAAAGAAGCACCAAAAACTAGTGACGACCTTTTCCCCGTTATAGTAGCAGCAAAGAATCACAAAACATTGGGGAGGTAAATGAAACTTTACCCCCTCACTAATTATTGGAGGGACCGTCTCCTACCCTCCCCTGTGGTTTACGCTCCTGCACTCGGAGATTTTCATTTCGTTGTTTTACCATCGTCTTAGCGTGGATAAACTGTGATCTACCTAAAATATACTTGTCCCAACAATAGCCAAGTCATCCAGATTCAGTCATGCTTCACTAATACTAAATCATTCTGCTTGCTGAAAATTATCACTGGCTTATAATTCATGTATTAACCCCTTAACTGGGGATCCCGGATATATCTGTCCATTTTACATTGAGTTACAGTTAAATACCCAGTTAAGGGGTTAATTGAAACATTGCAACCTATTTTCAGTTTGCCCCTTGACCCTCTGTATTTCCGTCTTGCTGCAACTTTTTCCCTCCCATAAATCAATCAAAATACTCAGAAGGTACAATTTTGGGATTTCAAAAGTCAACAGAGATTTTATATGTCTCTTAGAGGATCCATGAGGTAGCTATTTTGCATTGTCACTAGTTGATTGGATGGTTTTGATAGAAATCCAGGATGTCGTTGGGTAATTCTTGAACAATGCATATCATGATTGGCCTTGTGCTGAAGTTGCTTCAATTTCTGTATTCTTCAAGGTCAGACAACATAACAAGAAAGTTAGAAAGCAGAAAGAAGCCTCCGGCAAAAGTAAAAAACGAAGAAGTAAGTATTTTTATGAGATTGTTGATGTATAGTTATATAAAATCAATAGTGACAGATTAATTGCATTGGGCCATCCATAGAACTTAAGAATAAAAGTAAGATCAGCTCTGAAATTAATGGTATTTTGGAGATTAATTTCAATTTTTCTATTTTATTGATCTGCATCCTTATAACATTATAGTACATAGATTGAATTGGTTTTTTCTGTTACAGCTAAGAAGGATCCAGGTGTGCCAAGCAAATGTCCTTTCAAAGATCAGATTTTGGAGCAAGCTGAAAAAGTTAAGGCCACGGTAGGTTTTGTTTCTTTTCGCTGTCCAAACTGACGTTAACATTTACGGTAATGAATTTCAGTCATCATCTAACATTTCCATTTTAAATCAACTTGTTGGTTGACTTAATTTTGGGGTAATTTCCCGTTAGAGCAGTTTTTCTTATATTTCAAAGAGAGAGGAGGAAAGGCAAAAGAAGAAAGAGCAACGAAAAATGTCCAGACATAAACTTGTCAATGAAAAGCGAAATCTTGAGGGAATTGTAGAAGATGCCGCTAAACGCAATGAAGATTTCGATCGTCAAGTCAGTTGCAGTTTATTAGTTTCTCGTTTCTTCACATCATGCTACTCTATTTTTAAAATTTTGGGTTCTCATTTGCTTTTGACTTAATTCTATCCGAGACCAAACAATAAATTTTGCATTGAAATGTTTAAGTCTGCAGTCATCAATGTCTGTTAAATTGTCTTTAATTTTATGTTAATCTTGGCAAGGCTGTTAGCTTTAGTTTTATTACACTTTGGTTTTAAGCTTTTGATGAATATTTTTGCAGAAGAGGTTTGTTGAAAGGAAAAGCAAGGAATACACCGGAGGAAAATCCGTTGAAAGCTCTCTCAAAGCATATTACTGTGAAGTTAAAAAGGCAAGATTAATTTGAACTCATATTAACCTTTCGATTATCTGTATATTCACAATTTAATCGATATTGGGCTCTTTATGCTTTGAATTGTGTGGCATTAAAATGTCAAGTGACAGAAATTAGTTGAATGTAAGTGATAATGATTGTTTCTTTTAATATCTGTGGTGCATATTTGCCTTCTTAGTTTACTGATGTTTCACTGTGCTGTTGAGTTAAGTAGTGTAGATATTTTTATGTCTGTTATATGGATTCCGTTAAAGTGGAATGTTGATTTTAAAGTTTTTTGGTGAGAAGATGTTTCAAGGTAGCGGATGATTCGTGTGATTTCAGGTGATTCAAGAGTCCGATGTGGTCATCGAAGTCCTCGATGCTCGTGATCCTCTGGGCAGTCGCTGTAACGAAATGGAAGAAGCCATTCTAAGTTCCGACACTAACAAGAAGCTCATTCTACTCCTGAATAAAATTGGTCAGAATTCAATGAAATATAGTGTGTGTGTGTGTGTGTGTGTGTGTGTATTTCCTGTGTGGGTGTGTGTGTGTGTAAGTGTGTGTGGACAATTTTTTGAATGAGTTTTGGGAAATTTTTTTGAATGAGTTTTGGGAATGAAGTAGTGAGGGCATATACAGTAAATATACTGTACATTTTGCTAAGCATGTGCTGTTTTAAAACCTGATTTGAAGTTTTAAATTGCTAGTTTTCTGATAAAATGTTGTGTGTACATATACGTGCTGTATGTGCGTGAGTGATTTGTATGCTACGGCGCATTTTGTTGTTTGAAATTAGCTTAATAACTATTTTGATCGTATGGTGTTGTGTTAAATTTGATGGGATAGGAATTGGCTTAAACCACGGTTTCTGCTATCGCAGCTGCTTTCCAGTGTGTACATGGATAACCTCTGTGGAAATGGGAGTGGAAATCAGAATTATGGGTTCCTGTATTTGTAATCGCCAAGCAATACGGCTGAGCCATGGAAGTGATGGAAATACTGCATGACTCACCAGCCAAATAACAGCATGAACATCAACTTTCATGCAAAACAAGACTATTGTAAATATTTTAGTGGAGAGGATTGATTCTTAATATATTCATTGGGGCTGAATATCTGGACAAGTTTTATTAGTTGGGAGGCATATGTACAAAACAGGCCAAAAGCTGCACGCTAAACACAAAGAATTGGAAATGCACTTGGAGGTGGGGGCAGGCTGTGGATGGAAAGAAAGATGATTGGACAGGGAATTTGGAGGCATCGACTTTAGGAGTATTGGGCACCTAACTGTTGGAGGTTTTGGAAATGTAGATGTGACATCGAATTTACATTGGCTGGAGAGAAATGGAATAGGCAGAGAACTGCTCAGAGTGGTTGTGGAAAAGCTGGTAAGTATGGAAAACTGGAAAGGATGCTTCCATAGCATCTCATGGAGTACTTTTAAGCAAATAAGCATAGAGGGCTAACTGTGTTGAAAAATATTATTGAATTTTCTGCAATTATATTGGTAAAGTGTTCCTTGTTTGTTGTAGATCTTGTTCCTAAGGAAAATGTTGAAAGTTGGTTGAAGTATTTGAGAAATGAATTCCCAACGGTCGCTTTTAAGGCATCCACCCAGACACAGGCTAATCGTCTTGTTAGTACGAGTCAAAAGCAGAGCTCATTTGAGATTATTAATTTTATTAGTTTATTCTGAATTTATGATTTGAACACTGTCTAGTATTAACTCGTGGAGTTTCTTTATTTCACAGAGTTGAATTATTTTCTGTGAAATAGCAGTTTTAGAATTAAAGTCTTATGCCCAGTTTTGGTTAAATCTTTGAGCCGCATAATGTAACGCATTATTCATTTGGATTTGAACCATGTTGGAAGTCCATCAACTGCAAACATCTTTAATCAGCTGGTTTCACAAAGTGTTAAGCAAGATCAGGCATGACGTAGATTCTCTTGTCTGATTTGATCAACCGAATTAACTGCTTAATCCTTTGTAATCCAGAGTCAAAGTAAAGTTCCAGTGTCACTGGCTTCAGATGATTTGCTAAAGTCGAGCCATTGTCTGGGAGCAGACATTCTCATGAACCTCTTATCTAACTACTGTCGGAACCGTGACATAAAAACGTCGATAACGATTGGAATTGTCGGTTGGTTTTTCCGTTTCAGTCTTCTTAAGTTGTTTCCTTCTGAATTCGGATTTTGTCAGACATATGTTGTTGTTGTTTCATATAAAACCTCATTTGATGCAATTCTAGTAAATGCAAATGCAAGAGACATCTTTTTTGGTTTTTAAAATGGATGCATTTGCCTATTTACTGTATTTTTCAGGCCATGTCTTCATTTTCCAGCTGCTGTGTCCAACCATTGATGTGTCCACCATACTTTTGCAATATATATATATAATTATAATGACAGTGTATTTTTCTTTTGAAAATCAGTGATTCCTTCTAAGGCTAGATATTTGTAAATGCTTTTAGTGCCATAAATCCTGCACACTTTGATTGGATATAGGTCATGTCAGGAAAAATTTTTCACTTTGGTGTAAATGAGCAAATATACTTGATTTGCAAAGTGGTTCTAAGGATTAGTGGTAACATTTTGACGTTTTTCATGCATTAATTTACTTGGATGGCTGAGTGAAGATGCAATTCGTTTAGTTAGATTTTCAGCCTTAACTAATATTCATTTGTGAAAATGAATGTTGACAGGGTTTCGAACACAGGGAAATCTTCAGTGATCAACAGTTTGAAACGATCTAAAGCATGCAGCGTAGGAGCAACGCCCGGAATCACAAAGTCTGTGTTTTACATTGTCCCATTATAATTTACCTTTGCATTTAGACACTAGATGTGATTTAGTAGGTATTTACCCGGTAGTCACGACCAGGGTTGTTGTTTTAGAGACTTTTGTCTTGGTCTCGAGACTCGATTTTTGAAGTCTCAGTCTTGGAAGTTGAAGTCTTGTCTTCAGTCTTGAGACACTGAAGTCTTGGTGTCTTGGGTCTTGATCTTACAAGTTTAGGTCTTGGTCTTTGTCCTGAATAATTTAGTCTTAAATAAGTCTGACCACTGCTGGAGCACTTCTGAGTGATTTTTCAGAAGAGTTGTTTTACTTTACATTGCATAGTGTCTGGTGGTATCCTTACATTTTCAAAATAATAGTAATATCTGAATATGTCATTTAATACTAGCTTTAATTTTGAGTGTTGTAAAAAGTCATCAGGTCATCAGCACCTTAATATTATCTTGACCTTTTATTTAATAATGTCTCTTCTAGTTCTTTTTTTATAGCAGAAGTTTATATTTTGATTTTCAGAACAGCACAGACAATACAATTGGATAAGCACATTAAGCTTCTTGACAGTCCGGGCGTTGTTATGTCGTCCGATCTAAGCGATGATGCTGTCGTTCTGCACAACTGCGTGAAAGTGAGTCTGGCCAAGCATCGTGATTGTTTGATTCGGAATTTCTTTAAAGGCCACAATTCCAAACAACCAATGAGTTTTTTGTTTTTTAAATGAGATTTGCAAATTTTTGCTTTAATGTGCTAATTGTGTACCCATGTCATTGCCATTTTGTTGATCTTAAAATGGACAAATAATTTAAGATTATGTACAAGTTTTAATTTGTCTTCTTTAATTTAAATTTTTAGCTTGAAAACATTGAAGATCCGGTGAAGCCAGTGTCTGTTATCTTGTCAAGAATTCCAAAACAGCAGGTGAGAATCACAACCATTTTAAAATATTTTTTATCTTTACAGTATAGAAGCAACTGATTATATTTGTTATATTTTTTGATCCATTTTGAATATTCTTATTTAAAATTATTTTTTATTTGATTAATTTGATAAACTATCAGATGAAAATATTTTGTGTGTTTATATTTTGAGGTTATGACACAGTACGATGTACCTGAATATTCAGATGTGACTGAATTCCTGACATTTTTGGCAAAACGAAATGGAAAGTTGAAAAAAGGAGGACTAATGGACTTAGACAAAGCGGCAAAAATTGTCCTCCAAGATTGGAACAGGTCTGCGCCCATATTTGCTATTTACATTTTCTTTTAAGATTGAAAGCCATCTAATATCTCATTGGATTATGTATAATTTGTATGGATTCACACCCACATATACCCATATGTTAGCACTGGTATTAAGCATGTGTTGACTCGAGATTAAGGTGAGCATATTCAACACTGGTGTGATACCAGTGATAACATACAAGCATGAATAGTGGAACGTCACAGGGACAATGGGACAATAGAAAGCAAATGGTTTGGAAGATTGGTAAAAAAATCAGTCACAAGGAACACATCACAAATGAAGAAGTAAAAAAAAGACATAATAACCACAGATCAACGACATCATCAAGAGGAGAAGAACGTATTGGACAGAGGCTGTGAACTGAGGGTGGATATATATATATATATATATATATATATATATATATATATATATATATATATATATATATATATATATATGAGGAGTGGATGACAACAGAAACCTAAAGAGAATCATAAAATACCATCCAGAAGGGAAAAGAGCTGTGCAAAGACCCAGGAAGAAGATGGTAGATTTCCTTAATGGAGACCTCAAAGCCACGGGAAGACAGAGATTGGCTCTTGAAGAGATGGCCAGAGATCGAGAACATTGGAAGGATGTCAGATGTGATTGAAAACAACCAAGGGATGATAACATTACTTGTACGGTCTGCATTACTTTTAATGTGATGAAAAAATTTCGCGTTTGTGGTGCATTGCGTTGCTCGTAGATTTTTTTGTTTCTGATTACGTTTCTATTTATGCTCTTCGAAAGTGTGTTTTCTTTATCAGTGGAAAAATCCGGTATTCAACAGAGCCGCCAGAAACGTACACAAAGCCTGCTTTTCTCAATACTAAAATTATCACCGATATGAACAAGGTGTTTGATCTTGAAGAATTACTGCGGGAAGAACAGGCAATGCTGCAAGGTCATTTAAAGTTCATTGGTTTTATAGCAAAAGCCCCGTTGACAAAGACTAGGATAGTGTGGTCCCACAGTTAATGCAGGCCACTTTACTTGAACTTGGTCAAGAGAGACTTTTAGTTAATGTGAATGATTTTGAACATTCCCTGAAGAATCTTAATGTGGTTTTGCTGTACTTTGTTCACTTATGAGTTTCTCAATTTTATTTACTCATAAAATGGAGTTTGAAGAGATGATTGTCTAGTTTTATGTTTTTTCCTGTATTTTAAGATCCTTTAGTGAGTTTTAAAATAAGGATTGAAATTTTCTCCGTGTCTGAAAGTAGACCTGGCAGTGAATGGGTTCTGATGGTTTTGATCAATAGATCTTCCAGAGGTTCCTGTAGCGTCTTCACTGTCGGTTCCTTTGGACAGAGTTGCTGCTTTGAAAGATCTTCCTTCCAAGCTGCCGCCTGTCAAAGGCAAATCACGGCCCGTGCACAGTGAGAGTGATGATGATGATGATAATAATGACAATGATGATGATGATGCAGGGTCCAGCATGGATGAAGAAGAAACAGATGACGTGGCATCGTCTGTAAGTGATACTTGTTTTGATGACATAATTAATCATATATTTTCTGGGTCTTGATTGTGTAGTTCAAGTAATGGAAATTTGAGATGCATTTGTAATACAGATTTTCCAATCAGTCCATTGTTTTCTTAGAGACTGATCCAATGTCATGAATATAATAATAATAATAATAATAATAATAATAATAATAATAATAATAGGACTCAAAGTGGTTCAGTAGGATCTGTCCTTTGTGAGAACCACTGTTTCACCTGGCCATTCATATTGTGGATGAAACTTGAAAATATCTGAATATGAAGAATGCATCTTTGGGCCTTCAGTTGCTTTTGTCACGTCAACTTTGCTCTATTCGTGTGAAAATTTACGGAGAATCATACTCTATGCAAATCATTTCTAGAACTCAATAATGCTACCCTCTTTTCCAGTGGGTGGTTAATGCATTGGCTAGATTCATTTTCTTATATTCATCATTTATAATAAATTCCTATAATGGCCTCCATTCTGTGTTCACTATATTGTTTTCTTGTGCAGCTGGGGCGTGGACCATTGCGTTTTCCAACAAGGTCTGCCACCAATGGTGACCCTCTTCCTGGCAACAGGCAGGTCAACACAGAGCGAAGGAAAGCCATGAAGAAGGCCAAGAAGCAACAGAGAAGATCAGGTTCAAGAGACTTTTCACTGTTTCTTGTGATGGCCATTGTGCATTGCATTGGCTTTTGCTTCTTGTGGCCTAAGTTGCCAACTCAATTATACTATTCCCCTCTGACAACTTGTTTTCAATCAGCACCATTGTTTCATGCAATTGCATAAATATATTAACTATTTTGAGGTGGGATACTTTTTTTACTACCCTCACAAGGTGGAATATTTTTTATCACACAGATTATTACACTACTTACCATTTGATTAGTCCTCCCAGTTTTTATTTTGAAGTGAATGTTAATTATAGTTATTATCAGTGGCGGCTCTAGGATTTGGCAAGTGGGGGATTGGGGTGGCAACTTCTAATCATGGGGCCAACCATTTGTTGTTTAATGTATGTAGCATTAAGTATAGGGTCCCAACAGGGAGGCCACTGGGGGGGCCAGGCACTCAATAGGGGGCTTGGGCCCCTCTTGGCCCCCCTCCCCCGGTGGAGCCGCCACTGGTTATTATGCACTTTTGTTGCTTTACTCTTTATCCATAGACAGCACATTTGGATGGTCTGAATTATAAAAAGCAGATTGTAGGCATGTAAATGCATTAGCCAATTCTTAAATTTAACCTGCAAATTCTGCCTAAAACTCCTGTCTTGTTGTGTTGCAGAGGCTTTGGCAGCCACCTTCAGCCACAAAATGGAAGTTGGTGATGAAGATTATGATTGGGAAGACTATGCAAAATCCAAGTGACACTAGTAATTTGCAAGTTTAAGCATTTTCAAAATTAAGTAGAAATAAAATTTGTATTTGACTGTATTTTCTGGAAGACCATACAAAACAGGTCCAACAAACTGGCATCTGTATTTTCTCTTAATTAAAACTCTGGCCATTTTGTGATAATTCGGCCATGACTGTCATTCCATCTTAACACAAGTTTTAAGTGTAGTCACTGATGTCAGGCAAGTACAAGCATAGATTGCTTTTACCATTAATGTATTTCCTATCTACACATGGATTGTGGATTGTGAACTCAACACTGGCTGCAAGCACCAAAATATGCTCAGGACACATCCATATAGTATGTATGCACTGAGAGGAGTTGAATTTAGGAGATTTTCATATGTATGATGTGCAACGGGAGAGGGGTTGAAAATATGCCATTTTATGTACGTACTATATGGATGAGCCCTCTGTGTGTTAAACTTTGGCATTCTAGTGGAAATAAGTTGCACAACACTCAATTAACTGCAACACAGTCGTCAGTCGTGTATTTCACTTTCATTGTTATGCTGTCCGAGTAATATCTTAAAACAGTAGACCTTGGATAATTAGTGATCTAACAGTTAACAAAAAAATCCATGGATTTAAGTGGATTGTTGCTCATTAGAGACAACCAATAGACCATTATGGTGTTGACATGGCATGCTTTAAAAACTATTTTCATGCAGGGTTAAAGCACAAAAAACCTGAACGTGATGGAATGTAAATGTCAATGATAAAAATCTCACATAAAACTAATTGAAAGAACTTAGTACCAAACAAACAGGCACTGGAAAAAAAGAGGGTCTCTACAACAACCTTTTCAACATCAAGACATTTTGCCCCCACCCCATGGGGACGATTTGTTCATGCTGTAGTTTCTCCCAATATTGGTCTAGACCCTGTATTGAGTAGCTCCAGAACATTCAGTTACATAAAAGACATACAGGTATCAGTTCATTAAAAATATTAAAAGGGTGGAAATATTAGGTGATTGTAGATATGCAATATTATAACAATAGACCTCAACAGGGTTACAATAGTGGAGGGCAATATGCCCAGTATGTAGTCAAATCATCCACATTGGGGCTAAATGTCCTGGAGGTGAAATGTCTAGCAATCTAAGAACTTGTGTTTCCACTATCGCAGTTGTAGTCTGTACTGGGCAAAAAGAAATGGCAAAAATTATTTGCAGCTATTATGAGCTATAGTACTGCAGTGCAATATACTCTTCAACTGATAATGAATCAAAACAACGGTTAATTTTTCCTTAAGCAGCACTGTATGCCAGAACAGTTTCACAAAAACTGCACAAATCATAAGGAGACGAGGTCATCTCTGTTAGTCCGTCTTCTGTCGCCTGGCCTTTGCGATGTTGGCCTCGCGACGAGATTTCTTCTTTTTGTCCTTCTCCTTGGCCTCGATCTGCTTTGCGAGTTGCCACGATAGGTAGGCGCTTATGGCAAAGAATGGCGAAAGACAGAGGAGAACGTAATACACAAACTGCCAAGGATTTGTTCCTGCATAGATGATCAAGTCTTGTAACATCTGCCTCCAATCCCAGTCGTCAAACATCGTCACGTTGGCACTGACACAACCTCTAAAACTAATCAATATAAATTACCAAATGAGAATTTCAGTGTGAAAAACATATTTAACTTGAACATAAATGTGTACATTCATTCGATCAACTTCTGTGGCGCAATTATCAGTGACAAGGTTATTAGCCGATGAAGTGCCAACTCCAAACTGATTAATAATAAACAGTCCACCAAATCAATGATGACACAACGCCTGTGAATCCGGATATGGTTTTTGGCTTGAGTTTGTTAGTTTGTTAGTGTTCATAAATGGATGCGCACGTGGCTATAAGGTCCAGTTTTCAAACGGGAACGTTTTACGGCCGTATGTAAAGGATGAAAATGTACTGGCTATGCAGAACAACGACCACAATAAATTCCAGGCTGGAGCGAAACACGGAGAAACAACTAGTGCCACTTAATGCACGACAGGAGCAAGGAACAACAAATGAAATTCGTGCAGAACATCTGGTGGAGTGACTAGTAGGGCGAGTGATAAATCTTCCCTTAAGATAACTGGGCTCATTGTGTAACATTACGTAAATCATTAACCTTGGACAAACTACATTACAGGGCATTTAACACACTGCAAATGGTCCAGCGCAAAACTACAACTGAACAATTTGCATTGCACCAACGGGTGCATGTTATCATTAAACTCATTAGTTAATCATTTTACTTAGATGGTTTTATGTGATAGTAGTGAAGTACTGAAGAGCCAATGTATGGGATGGCACCGATGGAACTTGGTAGTAGTATCAACGGTACCATAACAGAACAGTGTACATCGATGTATGATAATGAAACACTCGAACTCTAAATCGAAAAATCGCAACATATATAACAATAATCTGAACCTTTCTATTGAAAATATCGAAACTTTGTCTTCGTTTTATTTTTCCGACTAAACGCAACGAAAAAAAGAAAATTGATTCTTCGTCAACTCTTTAACAACCAAAGATCATAAATACAGATAATACAAATCGCAGAGCTTAAATGTCTTGAGTTGAGACTTGAGAGTAGGGATGTAACTTTTCCGGAAAAGTAGAATGGCCGGAAATATTCCGAAATTTCTTTGTTTCCGGAAAAGTTCTAAAACCTTTAAAACTTCTCTTTTTATAAACAGACATCAGTGGACAAAATTAATTACCGCAGGTCCCACTAAAAAACGAAGTTTTATTATATATTTTTGGCACATAGGGGAAATTGGTCGAAAAATATTTTAACGAGATCTCGCCAATTTAAGTATTCTACTTGCTGCTCAGGGAACCAGCTTCACCTTATGAATATTCACGAATGTGTCGCATCGAGTGCTGGCGAGAGTGCGAGACTAGGGGTAAAACCGTAAAATAAACAAGTGTTTAGTTTTGTTTTGTGACAATTCGATAATTTTTCGCCTAACATCGAGATTTATTATAGTTTTAACAAATCAGACAGCAAAACGGCGTCGCGTACTCTGGTAACTTGTTCTCTGCGACTTCCGACTCAGACATTATATAGCGCTACCATACTTGTTAACTTGTTAATAAATGCCCAACAAATGAATAGTTATAAGTAGTAATAATGATAAAAAATAATAATAGATATCAGTAATAGTAATCAGTAGTAATAAATACTAATAATAAGCAGTAATAATTATTATAATAAATAACAATAATAATCAACTTTTCCTTTCCGGAAAAGTTTAAATTTCCGAAATTTCCGAAATTTCAGAAGAAATTTTCGGAAATTTCCTAACTCACATCCCTACTTGAGAGGTATTGGCCGGAATATTAATCTGTCATTTTCTGTTAAATGACTGCGCAGATAATAATTTTTTTAAACAACCACTTTCCCACCTCAATTTACAATTGCAAGTCTTATAATCTATGCACTTGAAAACTTTATAAAATTATGGATATAGTTTTTTTCTGAAACGGTCGACGAGCTGACGGCCATTGATTAAAGAATTTCTACAAGCCGATACGTTTAGCGACATAGTATCCTACTGTATAAATTGAGCCTGAATGCCTTAGAATTGCGGTTCAGTATATCGATTAGTGAAATAACTCAGCGCTAGATAATATAAGAGCAAAGCGCCACCTATCGTAGTTCTGGGGGACACTCAGCGGTCACAAAGATGGCGGCGCTGAAGAAGGCGAACGTCGTTTATGTCAGATTATTCGGCAAGTTTTCAAAACATTTGAAATTATTAGAGTAATTACTCCAAAAAGGAAAAGCAGCGTGTTTATAACTGATGCCTTTACTGCTAATTGTGTAATTTTATTTGGTGTCTCCGCACAATGGATGGATAAATGTAAAAATT
This sequence comes from Metaphire vulgaris, assembly GCA_018105865.1. Taxonomy (NCBI): domain Eukaryota; kingdom Metazoa; phylum Annelida; class Clitellata; order Crassiclitellata; family Megascolecidae; genus Metaphire; species Metaphire vulgaris. The sequence goes on from CM030853.1 coordinate 14,380,965, forward strand.
CTGCTCGAGCGACTCTCTCTCTGGTTTGGCATATCTGAAAAAGCTCACAACTGGTTTGCATCTTATCTCAAATCTCGGTCTTTTCAAGTGTCCTGTCTTGGCCAAATTTCTCTTTCTCATATTATAGATTATGGAGTGCCTCAAGGATCTGTTCTCAGGCCTGTACTGTTCAGCCTTTACACCACACCACTTTCATCTCTAATTAATTCCCTCAAATTAAATCACCAACTCTATGCCGATGACACTCAGCTATTCCTGTCCTTCTCACCTCTTTCATTCAATGCTTCTATTATTGAGCTTGAATCTGCATTCTCGTCAATCTCTACATGGATGTCATCTAATCTCCTCGCTCTCAACCCATCTAAGACAGAGTTTCTTTTAATCGGACTACCCCAGCAACTCAAAAAAATTGACAATCCTAAACTAGTTTTGGCTCCTGACACCACAATAATCCCTGTTCCAACTGCTAGAAATCTCGGATTCAAATTTGACTCTTTTCTAAACTTGAATCACAAATCTCCCAACTTTCAAAAGCCTGCTTTATTCATATTCGTGACCTTCATCGCCTACGTCCTTGTCTTGATATTAAGACTGCATCCACAATCGCCACCTCTATAGTCCACTCCAAATTAGATTACTGTAACTCCCTCTACTATAACCTTCCCAAAGCCTCCATCAACAAATTGCAATCAATACAAAATGCTTTAGGTGCTGTTACTATGTCACCTAAATTCTCCCATATTTCACCCATACTAAAATCATTACATTGGCTTAAAATAACAGAACGTATCAATATAAGATAATAACACTTACACATAGCTCACTTCAGTCATCAAAACCTGTCTACCTTAGATCACTATTAACCCCTCAGCCTCCTCGACCCACACGTTCATCATCTCATCTCACTCTGTCACGCCCGCTAAATCAGTCATCCCTGAAAATTTGCAACCGTGCCTTCTCATATGCTGCACCTGAACTCTGGAACTCGATCCCAGCTTCCCTTCGCACACTTGGACACTTTCAAACAATAAAATCTGAATCCTCATTTCCTATAATTCCTGCACTATCTCCTCAAGTCTTCAGGTCTAAGCTTAAATCCTTCCTGTTTCTTAAATCATTTCCGCCATAGCTGTAACAACCTAGCCTCACTGCCCTTCGGATATTGACTATTACTTGGCTGATCCCACACCTTTCCTATAGCTATTTTAAGAGAGGCTGAGCGCCTAAGAATAAGCAGCTACTGTTGTGCTGCTTTCCAAGGCGCTATAGAAATCCACGAGATTTTACTTTACTTACTTTTACTTTAAATCCTGAAGCAGTGCTTTGGTGTAAAAAGTTTGGAAGTGGTTCTCGTACAGTTCAGACCCTACAGAACCACTTTAAACCGTATTATTATTTATTATTGTTATTATTGTAGCGTTACACTAGCAAGGCAGTTGGACGGATGTCTTAATCTCGAGATAGTTATTAGATTTGCTAGTGTTATCATAAATTATAGCAATGTTTTCAGCTAGTTGAGCAATCTTCACAGCCTTTAGTGCCATCAGTTGCCATTGGAGTTGTTTTTGAATCTTGGGCTGACTGAGTTTTCAGCTATGAGAGTCTCATCCATGGACAATAATATCAGCTTTCAAGGCTTCACCGTAAATTGCATGTCACTAAAACAGAACAGAAGCCTACATTAGTTGGCTGTGTTGTATTGCATAATTTTGCCAGCTGATTTTGACTTGTAGTTGTCTTGTAGATATAGATTTGTAGATGTAGATTTTTGTAGATGTAGATTTGACCTGTAGATATTTTGATTTTGGACTCCTTTGTATTCATTTATCCAGGCCCGCAGTTGCCTCGTGCACTGGGCGCTTATTACATCAACAGCCACGGTCTTCATGATGTTGTTAAAGATCAGAGAGATAATCTCACGGCTTATAAGAGAGGAAAGGGCGGCCGGGGTTCATTCAGCGGTGTAGTTGCCACGGTATTCGGCGCCTCCGGATTTCTTGGTCGCTATGTCGTCAACCGGCTCGGTTGGTTGCAGTTGTGGCTTGTTTAATTGAACATTACCAGTTATTTTTATGCTCTTGTTTAAAATGTTGGTAAGTTGCAGAGGTTGATTTATTTCTTAAGGGTCTAGGACAGAGATCTGCAGTCGTTTGTTTGTGTTGTGCCAATGTTGGCGTTCCAGTTTCATTCAGTATGCCAACAACCTATCAGAAGCTGCATCAGTGTGCCCTAGTTAAACTACAGTAAACACAGTATGCAGATGTTGGAAAATTTGTGCCAAACATGATAGTTATTTGTGTTATATATTAAATTTTTCTTATCTTAACCCTTTGAACCCATGATATAGCGAGATGACTGTATAGCTGTAATACCTGATTTCCCACAATAGCAGGATGAGCGTATATTAGGTCTCAAGGATCCAGGGTTATTGGTTTTTGCGTTCAGGCTGACAGGGTTCAAAGGGTTAAGAAAGCTGATAGAGAAAATCTAATCATGCCTCTGATGTCTGCATGCAGGTAAAATCGGGTCTCAGGTGATTTGTCCCTATCGTGGAGATCCTTATTTCATGAAGGATCTAAAGCTTGGTGGTGATCTGGGCCAAGTCCTATTTCTTGTAAGCTCTTTGTTATACTAGAAAATTTGTCAATAAAAAGTTCTAAGAATTGGCTAGGTTTATTGTGGATAGCTATGTTGGTTGTTGGGAGAGGAGTCACGTTGCACCAATAATGATGATGATGATGACAATGACGATGACAACGAAAACAATGATGATGATGTTGCTTGTAAAGGCTTTCAACAAAGTTGATTAATGACATTCAACAAAGCCATATTTAATATGTAATTGAAGGAGAAAAGGAAGAAAACTGTGAACACTGATACAATATCAGCTGTTAATCTCTACCTTTATTTTCTTGCAGCCATTTAACCTTCAAGATGAAGACTCGATCAGAAAGTGCATGAAATATTCAAACGTTGTTATCAATCTGATTGGAAGAGATTGGGAGACAAAGTGAGTTTTTACGTATCGTATCGTATTGTCAGGTGCAAGGTTTAGCTGCACTGTATTTGTCAATATTATCCAAGAATCAGGAAGAATCCACTTTGTGATTGGATTTTCTCAAATAGGCAAAGATTAAACCCTGACAAAACAACCTCAGCATTCATATTGCTAATCTGTCCTGTTGCTTCTTCTACCAGTTTGGACAAGTCAGTCACTTGGTCTTTACTTTCTGTGTCTACAGCCAAATGCTTTGGTCCATGTCTTTGTTGCCAGTAGGTTAGACTATTGCAATGTGCTTTCCGTTGGTCTCTCCAAATGCCAGGTTTCTGCTTTGCCATCTGTGATAAATGCTGCTGCTTGTCTTGTGGCATAGTTCCTTGCTGTTCAAATATCTCAGACTTTATCCAGCCACTCTTCACTATTGGCTTCCAATTTCTGGCTGCACTGAGTATAGACAGCTAATTCTGTCTTCTGCAGCTCTTTGAGGTCAGGCATCTACTTACATTCCAACTTTTTTACCTCATTCTCTACTATTTTGCATCACCTACTGTGCTCCATTGATCACATGGATGTCTATATCCCTGGATCATGTACCACTGTCTTCCAGCATTGGTCATTCAGAGTGATTTGATCATCTCTCTGCTCTAGAATGAGCTATCACCATTTACTGGTGCCTCACTTATCCCATGATCAGTTCAATGTGAAAACTAAAATTTTGATTTCTTATCAAGGGACTTTAAAGTTGGGACTGTGTATGAATAAGGGTGCACGGTGGAGCAGTGGTTAGCGCACTGGTCTGCCAATCTTGAGGTTCGTGGTTCGACTCCCGGCTGCAGTCGACTTTGCTGTGAATGAGTACATTGGGTGTTAACTTGGTGGAAGGAAAGGCAGTGAGGGAAAGGCTGGCGATCCACCTCATTCAGCCTTTGCCATGTAAAACCACTAGCCCTTTGGTTTTCCATACAGGTGCTGAGCCCATGAAGTGTAACTTTTTTTACTATGTATGAGTAAAAATTGATGAGGTGTTGTAGAAACCTTTGACTACTTTACAGTACACCACAATTATTATAGGCCATCATTTTCACATTCTTTGGAATAGGTTTTGAGCTTCTAGTTTTGTCCTTTTATTAATGTTCTAATTGTATTTATGCAGAATGATTGAGATGAAAGATTGGATTTGAGCGGTAGTTGAAACTGGCAGTGTTTTGTGTGTCATGTTAAGGATGCTGTTTTGTTCAAAGGACCTACAAGTACAATGACGTTCACGTTGAAGGGGCGCGTCGTTTGGCACGCATTGCTCGTGAGTGTGGTGTGGAGAGGTTCATTCATATGTCTCATCTAAATGCACAGCCTGAACCTCCGCAGATCTACGTTAAGGGTGGCTCACAGTTTCTTAAGTCCAAGGTTAGAGATCACTTTTTATTATTTTTTACGTTCAGAATTGAAATTGAATTTGTGTTTTTGTTTGTCGCATGATTCTGCTTAGAATTGAATCTACAGTAATACCTCTTTATGCTGTGCCTGGTGATCTTTAATGTCGCTGCAACTCCCCATCTTGCCATGTGTTGATGGGTCACAACATGATTTCCACTCATGTAAAATAACTCATTCTTAGGCAACTGTTAGCTGCATTAAATGTTTAAGAAGTTTTAAAGCTCATTGATTTCAAATTTCAAGACCAAAGGTAGAAATTAGTATTGTCATTTTATATAGCCTCAATTTAGTTGTATTTATTTATAATGAAGCTGCAATTTGTTCAGAATCAAGAGTCATTTTGAGACATGGTTTGATTTTGCTCAGGAAGGATGAACGCTAATTAGTTATATTCACTGAATTCACAAATTCTCATTGTTGTTTCTGTAATGGGGAGAGGTGGAGTAGCAGTGGAATTCTTACCAAGCAGCTGGAGGGTTGTGGGTTTGAATCTTGCCATAACCACAGCATGACAACCTTGGACAGGGTGTTCTTCCCTCCACACCTATGGTTCTTCACTTTGTGAATGAAATAATGGGCATTAGTGCATTAACTGTATTAATGATGAAGACAATAATAATAATAATAATAATAATAATAATAATAATAATGTTTAATTATGGACAGTTTTCTGGGGCTAATTTGGTTTGATTATCATCACTTTAGTGAATACCGCAACAGTGTTTCTTTCTTTTTCTATGTTCCTCTGCTTATTTCTGATTCAGAAAGCCTCAACTCATTTCTAAAGTGGCTATATGGAAGGGTTCCGGTTTAGATTTATATTTAACTGTGATAATATCTTAACTATAGAAATAAATACTTTAGAAAACAGTGTAGCCAGTTGATTGTCTGGTCATTTCTTCTTCAGACTTGAGTGAATTTAACTTGGAACTGATAAATTGTAAATGATTTTATGTCTTCATTTGCTTTTATCGTTTTAAGGTTTTGTGCCATTATCATTGTTTTTTTCTCAGTATTTTGGAGAGTTGGCCGTTCGTGAGGAATTTCCCGATGCCACGATATTTCGCCCGGCAGACATCTTTGGTCTCGAGGATCGGTTCATCCGTTACTATGCCAACTCTTGTGAGTCAGCTGCGGGCATTTTTCTAGTAATCAATGGCTGGGCATTATAAAGTTTAGTTCTCAACTGAGCTGCTTTGTAGAGCCAGGATTTTATTGTGTTTTTGCGCATATTACACATCCATCTATTCAATTATTGCAGAGGTATTCAAGTGGTGATCCACGGGCCAGATCTGGTCTGCCAAGGAATGTGAAATGATCCGCAAAGAAACAAGACGTGCATTTGACTTAAAAACTTAAATTTAATAATGTAATAAAAACAATTTTAATACAAGAAACCAGCAGAATGTCTGCATGCCATCATAATAAGTGGCAACTACTGATTTCAAAAACACAAAAAGTCATGCAAAGATTTGGCCTGCCATAAAATGTTATTGAATATCTCTGTCCTATTGTCTTATATGTCTTATCTCATATAACATGCATCATGCACATCTAATTTGGGAGTGCATAATTTACTCAGAGGCATATTTATTGAATGCCTTGCCTTTGAGGCTGCTGTATGAGTGGTTGTAAAAATTTAATGGTTTCTTTGTCATGTGTGAGACCAGATAATGTTTTTTTGCCAATCAGAATTCTTCTTATGTAATGTAATAGAATATTTAAATACAGCTGTAGAGCCTCTTGTGGAAAATCACTGATTGGAAGTGCTACCGCTGTGATTATTCTGAATGTGTCATGCATAATGTTTTCTAAATGTGAATGCTTCGTGTGTAAAACCTGCAGACTAAAAGCTTTCTGTTGTTGGGGTCACCTGAGGAAATAAGTGGACCAATTACCACATTTGGTTCTCAGTTCAGTGTCCAAATAGACACTCAGGTGTTTTTTGGTGTGACGGTTCACTTTCACCCCACTGCATGAGGACTTGACCTTCGACCTGTGACCATGACTTTGTAAAGGCACAGATTGTTGGTTTCTATATGACGGTTGTCAAGTGTACAGATGGTGACATTAGTTGGTTGGTTTGTCATTGTGTAGGGCGACGTGCGCACGGAAGAATGCCATTGTGGAAGAAAGGAGAACAGACCATCAAGAGACCTGTCTTTGTACGTAACTTATTTGGTCTGTAGTATAGATTATTACTGTATCCACACAAATGAATGACCTTTTATTATGGTGCCAATTTTGTGACGAATGTTGGAATGATGTTTCCAGGAGGCATGGAGATGATTGGCCAAGGACGCTATGGTTATCGTTAGCATTCAGGGTTGTTCAGGGCAACAATACCACAACCTAGAGAATTGATACAGAGATACTGTGTGTCTATGATGTACATTTTATTTTGTTGTAGTGTTTCAATGTGGCTGAAGGGATTATAAATTCTCTGAATGAATCGAAGGCCATTGGAAACAGCTACGATTGTGTTGGGTTAGTTGCTCTTTTGTCTGTTGCTGCTGTATCTGGTCAGATATATATTAGTGAAACTGAATGGTTAAATATGAAAGAGGTGGTGAGTTTTGGTTCATTTAATGTGGTCACATGGTTAACGGCTTAAATCAAATGTACTTAATGGCAAAAATATTTAACTCTTCACTCATTTTGTGAAATAGATCAAGCACAGTGCCACCTATGAGTAACAAATGGTGCACGCATATATTTGATTTGAATCTTTTCTCAGCCGATGCACAGTAACCTTTATGTCATGAAACATTCTCTACCAGAATGCAGCAGAATGTCAGATTGTTTCTTCATTATTGATTAACCTCCTTGAGGTTACATTCTCTGGCACTTTTCCATGCAGAAAGCGTTCCGTGCATTCCTTATATTGCTTCCGAAGGACCGTCCCATCTGTCACACCATTCAGCGGCGAACAATGGTTCGCTCTTTTGGCCGAAGGGCATTGGATACTAGAATGCAATAATTGGCTCAGAGTGTCCACTAAGAATACCTTGTGTGCCACAGACCGCGGCTCCATTTGGTTGGGCGTGTCACCAAAACAATTAAGTGGGTGGTCACCTCCTGCTCCTGCAGCTGCACCTGCTCCACTGGAGACGTAGACAATAGACGACCAAACCCGTCGTTAACGCTTTTAGTTTCAGAATTCTTGGACGACCGCAACTCGTGGTTAATGCTAGGGAGGTTAAGCAGCCATTGAACTCAGTGGACAATTTTTGCTATATTTTTTATTGTTTTAGTTGTCAGACAGTTGTTGATAGGGACACAATAAAGAGTCTATGATTTATCTCTTTAGCGGTGGTAATAGAGATGGTATGGCGTGATATGTTGCAGGCCAAACGGTTACCTTTTGTCTGATCTGATTGATTACTTCTATCGGTGTTTGAGGTGGAAGAATTTTAGAAGGACCTACATCACTCCGCTTTTCAAGTAACTTCTTTGTTTATTCTCAGACTTTTTTGACTAGAAGTTTGTGGCATTAAATGTCAGAAGAGGGCATTGTGAAAGTTAATAATTTTATGCATGATGAAAATATATGACGTGATATGGTAAAGTTTTTTATAAATTAATTTTATTGATTGTTCAGATTATTTTCTGGTATATTTTGAGCCTTTTAAAAACTAAACTGCCTGGCTAGATGCCGTTGGGCTCATCCATATAGTACATATGGAAAAGAAGACATATTTTCACCCCATTGCACATTCCGTACATACGCAGAGTCTCCAAAATCCAACTCCCTCAGTGTGTACATACTACATGGACTGACCCTTACTCTGATTGTGTTTTATGTAATAAAATTCATATTATTTTGTTTTGTGACACATATTGTAGACATGTGTTGTTTACGTGTGACTTTTCCCATGAATTGCTGTTTGAAAATGTGTTATTAATACGGGTAATTTAGTTTGAAGTTGCTTCTTCTTGCTTTCATTTAGGCTGAAGGTCATGTACATGTCATATGCACCTTCTTCTCCGATCCTGACTCTTGACAAGCTGGACCGGGTAAAGTCTTGTTCTATTTCACGGTTAATTCTATAATGTAAAAGTTGTTTGGATGTTTTTCTCATGGATACTAGCAATTAACTTAGTTATAGCTACATTTGATATGGATTTAAATTTAAATTTGTGTCTGGTCATATAGTTTATAGGCAATCACTGTGTATATACATTGATGGTGTAATTTCAGGGTGGTATTTTTAAGTCAGACCAATAGGGGTGGGGAGAAGAAGGTTTAATTGCTTCATTATGCTAAATAATTTAGTTAACTCTTTACCCGTTCATTTATTTGTAAAGTAATGTAAAATGGACAAGTATTCTCGGAGCAAACGGGAAAAGGGTTAAATAAGCTAATGACACCACAAGTCCATGAATGGTCACAAATGGTGACCATTTGGCTCATTCCGTCTTATTTCCCCAATTAATTAATGAAAACCAAATTTTCAGCTTCATTGCTATTTCACAAGTCTGTGTGTGTGTGTGTTAAGATATTTGAATGAAGTCAGATTTTATGTTTCACTTATGCTGATACGATGTAATGCTGACGTGTTTGCACAATTGCAACAGGAACATGTCAGTGACGTCTTGCAAGATTACGAGACACTCGAGGATCTTGGAGTGAAGTTGACAAAGATTGAAGACCGCGCTGTTTACGAATTGAAGCCGTACAGACTCTATGGCTATTACGAAGAACGCCTCGGAGAATTTGCCGATCCAGAGCCACCACCAGTCCTTTCCTCGTAAAAGCATTTAGATTACTTTGTTTCAGACACTGGAACTTTTACACAATGCTAATTGTGCTTGGAGAATGTGTAAATCTAGCCTTTTAATGGACATAGTCTGTGTTTTGTTTTTGGAGAGAAATGTAGAAATTGGATAATTAAAATGTATTAAATGTGATGTTTTGTGTGGTGTTAATTGTCCTAAATTGAAAGTCAAGTTTGGTTGAATGAACAAGTTAGCATGTATTGATATTTACAAGCAGATGGGACTTTGGAATATACAGTAATCCATTAAATTTTAGAGTTCTGACTTTAATAAAATAACAAAAGATTGCCTATATAATATATTTTTTAAATAGCACATCACTCAAACTAGATTTTCATATATTAATCATGATTGCTATTAATAAGTGACTGTCATGCAAGTTCCAGCAAAACAAGTTCTTTGTTTTGTTTGTGAAGTTGCTTCATATGATTAAATGTACAATCATGAAGTGTTTTTGAAATATTTTGGATTTTTAAGTAAAAAGGCTCAAATTTAATAATGCTATAAGTGCATAAAATTGCCTAACTTTCCATTCAGGAATTGAATTAGTCAAAACACTGAACTCTTTGCTATATATATTGGTCAGAATTTTGGGAATTATGCTCGCTTGTAAGCTAAATCAATGATTTGATAGTAGGGCTGCGCCGAGTAACTCGAGTAACGCGAGTACTCGACTCCAAATTGGAGTCGAGTAATTTTTTTGGAGTCGAGTACTCGCATAGAATAACTAAACAAAGAATAGAATAGATAAATAAAGAATACCCAAAGAATTTCATTAAAATTTGGCCTACCATTATTTGTTACAAATAATTATTAATCAGTTTTATTTAGGTTATTCTTATTCGTTATGCCCCAGTTAGTTAAGATGTTGTCCACAGTGGGCCAACTCTAGTGAAGACCTCATATTTTTGCCAGTACCGGTAAAATAGTTTCTGTTCTGTAACTTCTGTTATCCTAAATTTGAAAACGCTTGCATATCCGAAAAATTGATATGTAACTGTATCTAATGTTCTGCTATGGTTAAATGAGGGCCATGAGGCAAATAATAAGCATTATGTGACGTGTAACGTTTGCAAATCGTGTATTTCCGGTTTTACTCGAGTACTCGCTAAGCTACTCGACTCCTACTCGACTCCTAAACTACTCGGTTAGCGCAGCCCTATTTGATAGTCTTCAAGTCTGTTTGTCAGTGTAATCTTGCAGACAATGTAATGTTCCACAAATGCAGACAGAACTGATTTGAAATGTTTGGCAATAGGTGCAGATGCTGTCTATGTTATTGAAAAATGCTTAGCAAATGTACACTTTTGAATTTGTTACATACATAACACGTAAATCAATCGCTCACATTAAACATTTTAGAGCATAAAATAAAATAAAAAGAGCAGAGAATTATTCTAATGATATATCATTATGATCGTTGTGATTGTTAAAATTAGCTTTATGTTAGGCATTGTTTCATTAGCCCAGTGCTTCCCAAATCGCGTTACGTAATTTATGGACGACCCCTTGGCTCCAGGGTCACTATAACAGTCTATGGTGTGATTGGTGGTGATCAAAGTTTTTAATATATAAATAAATTTCTTATTCTTATTTTCTTATTCGTGATCATATACAAATTAGCAATTCCTCTTCAATGAATTTCTCTTCATTTGAATGCTCATTAGTCACCCTCAATCTTCCTCTCTCAAAACTAACTATTTTTAACATTTATCGTCCCCCATTATCATCAAAATACTCAGCCTCATTTGTGACATTCCTTGATGAATTTACCTCTTTTTTGGGCTCTGCAGCTACAACTCCACACGAATTCTTAATTACTGGCGACTTTAATTTACACGTGGACAAGAGTGATGATCCTAACTCTACCCAATTCATGCAGCTGCTCACACAGACAAACCTCACGCAACACATATCTCTTCCAACTCACACTTTTGGACACACTTTAGATCTACTTATCACGTCATCTTCTTCATCATTATCTCCAATCTCAGCAATTAGTCAAGTCTCTCCATCTGATCATTTTCCCATCTTCACCATTTTAAGTATCTGCTCACCAACTCCTCCACCTCGTGGCACCTACTCATTCCGCCGTCTCAACAAAATTGACATTGCCTTGTTCTCTGATAACATTAAGTCATCTGACCTAATTACTAACACCCCTACTACCCTGTCATCACTGATCGATAAATACAATTCTGTGCTTTCTGGTCTTCTCAATAAACATGCTCCTATCGTCTCATAACAGCAAACCCTGGTATAACTCTTTCATTCATGCTTTCAAGTCATTTCGCAGACGTCTTGAGCGAACCTACCATAAAACACACTCTCCATCTGACCTTTTAAATCTTCGTTCCACCACCAACCGCTATCATAATCTCCTTACATCTGCCAAAAAGAAGTACTATTCTAACATCATTTCAACAAATAGCTCAAATCCACGTAAGCTCTGGAAAACTGTAAATGATCTTTTCCATCGCAAAGACTCAAAACCTCTCCCTCAATCCATTTCCCTGTCAGAACTTGCTGAATCTTTTGCTAAGTTCTTCTCTGTAAAAATCTCCAAGATTCGCAGTGTCCTCAAGTCTCACTATTACTCAAACCACCTCTCCTCATTATCCTCCTCCCCACAACCTCCATGCAATTTATCCAGCTTCACTCCTACAACTGAAGAAGAGGTATCCAAACTTCTACTATCCTTGCCAAACAAACAATGTGATCTGGATCCCATACCTACCTCTTTACTCAAACAGTGTGCCACTGTGCTTACGCCTATTATAACTAGAATCATCAACCTCTCTCTTATCTCAGGCACTTTCCCATCCGCATTCAAAAACTCTTTTGTCACTCCTCTCCTAAAAAGCCTGGTCTTGACAGAGAAGATCTCAATAACTATCGCCCCATCTCAAATCTTTCTCTTCTATCAAAACTTACTGAAAAATTGTGCTTTCCAGACTGAATGAACACCTTTCACGTAACTCACTATATAATGCTCATCAATCTGCCTACACTAAACATCACTCAACTGAAACTGTCCTCGCCTACATTTATGACAGACTCTTAACTGCAATTGGTCTTCGCCAAGTTACTGGCCTTTGTCTCCTTGATCTCTCTGCAGCATTTGATACCATAGATCACAAAATTCTGCTCGAGCGACTCTCTCTCTGGTTTGGCATATCTGAAAAAGCTCACAACTGGTTTGCATCTTATCTCAAATCTCGGTCTTTTCAAGTGTCCTGTCTTGGCCAAATTTCTCTTTCTCATATTATAGATTATGGAGTGCCTCAAGGATCTGTTCTCGGGCCTGTACTGTTCAGCCTTTACACCACACCACTTTCATCTCTAATTAATTCCCTCAAATTAAACCACCAACTCTATGCCGATGACACTCAGCTATTCCTTTCCTTCTCACCTCTTTCATTCAATGCTTCTATTATTGAGCTTGAATCTGCATTCTCGTCAATCTCTGCATGGATGTCATCTAATCTCCTCGCTCTCAACCCATCTAAGACAGAGTTTCTTTTAATCGGACTACCCCAACAACTCAAAAAAATTGACAATCCTAAACTAGTTTTGGCTCCTGACACCACAATAATCCCTGTTCCAACTGCTAGAAATCTCGGATTCAAATTTGACTCTTTTCTAAACTTCAGAATCACAAATCTCCCAACTTTCAAAAGCCTGCTTTATTCATATTCGTGACCTTCGTCGCCTACGTCCTTGTCTTGATATTAAGTCTGCGTCCACAATCGCCACCTCTATAGTCCACTCCAAATTAGATTACTGTAACTCCCTCTACTATAACCTTCCCAAAGCCTCCATCAACAAATTGCAATCAATACAAAATGCTTTAGCTCGTGCTGTTACTATGTCACCTAAATTCTCCCATATTTCACCCATACTAAAATCATTACATTGGCTTAAAATAACAGAACGTATCAATATAAGATAATAACACTTACACATAGCTCACTTCAGTCATCAAAACCTGTCTACCTTAGATCACTATTAACCCCTCAGCCTCCTCGACCCACACGTTCGTCATCTCATCTCACTCTGTCACGCCCGCTAAATCAGTCATCCCTGAAAATTTGCAACCGTGCCTTCTCATATGCTGCACCTGAACTCTGGAACTCGATCCCAGCTTCCCTTCGCACACTTGGACACTTTAAAACAATAAAATCTGATTCCTCATTTCCTATAATTCCCGCACTATCTCCTCAAGTCTTCAGGTCTAAGCTTAAATCCTTCCTGTTTCTGAAATCATTTCCGCCATAGCTGTAACAACCTAGCCTCACTGCCCTTCGGATATTGACTATTACTTGGCTGATCCCACACCTTTCCTATAGCTATTTTAAGAGAGGCTGAGCGCCTAAGAATAAGCAGCTACTGTTGTGCTGCTTTCCAAGGCGCTATAGAAATCCACGAGATTTTACTTTACTTTACTTTAAATTCTATGGGCGCACTTTGATGCTTCGTACCTTCGGTGCTTATGTTATCGCTCACAAGTATGAAACTGAAAGGTAAATGGTCGCATTTCAAACGATTACTTCTAAATGTTTATATGCTAATAGTACTGGAAATATTTCTTAATGGTATTGAACTTTGCGCTTGTTTCCTTTGCAGTTGGAGATTTTGAGTCTTCGAAGTGCGTTTTGCAATAAGCAAATCTTCCCTTTCGTAAATGGCGTTGCTATGGATTTGTGCATCCAATATTCAGTTCACTTTATGGGGTTCTATGGCACCTCTCCGAGTGCACAGTAGCACTATATACATTTAGTTTACCTACTTGCTTAGATCTCGATCGCATCCAAATTCATTCTTGATAAACTCCAAATTTTATCGGCACGAGCTGTCGCCAAAACCCCGAAACAAGATCAAAAAGCCTCCAGTTAAAGAGAGAATACACTTCAGAATCTGCATCCTAGTTTACAAAACTCTTTATTGCAATGAAGCTAGCTACCTCTTTTCAAAACTCTCTGTGCTCTAGTTAGTTAGTTATTTCGCGTAGCCAGCGGTGGGCCGTTGCGTTGCCTCAATACAGTGTCCTCTAAAAATGGCACATCGCCAGAGGGAGGTGGGAGGGATGTTGTTGTCTTGTCGGAGCTGATCAATCCAGCTCTTTCTAGGACGCCCCAGAGAACGCTTCTAGGAGGAATCAGGGTGATGTCCAGACGTCAGATCAACCTGATACCGTAGGATTCGGTGCACTTGCACATCCTCTTTGAGACACGCTACGTGGCCAAATAGAGCAAGACGACGCTTGGACAACATTTCAGTTAACTGGGATAGTGCCGTATGCTTGAGGACTTCATTGTTTGTGACAAAGTCGTACCAGATTATTCCCAAGATTATCCGCAAGGTCCTTGTGTGGAAAGCTTCCAGTGCTCTCAGGTCTTCAGCGAGTAAGGTCCATGTTTCCGCTGCGTAGAGAAGGTTGGACAAAATGAACGCACGGTACATGCGAATCTTGAGATCGCGAGACAGTCTACTGCCCTTCCAAATCTTGTTCATTAAAACCATGGCTGATGATGCTAGACCAATATGGCATTTTAAATCCTCTTTACAGCATCCATCAGATGACTGGAGAATGCCTAAGTAATGGAAGCTTTCAGTTGATTCCACTGCCTCCCCATCCATGTATATTGATGCGAGTTTAGAGCCAGACCCCAGGTTTTGTAGGTGGGTCTTTTTCCAGGAGGCCTTCATACCCAAGGGAACAGCGGCTGTACTGAAGTCTCGATAGGATCTCGATGACCTGACCATCTGGAGCATAAACTAGAGTAGTGTTATCGGCATACACTAAGTCTGATATAGTGTGTGAGCCAATAGCTTTGTGCTCTAGCTTATCCACAAAGGACGGTTTCTGGTTGTTCAGTATGATAACCTGTATTTGAACTTGTTTTTATGCATTTTGATTTGGTGCACCATCGACCCGATGCTTCTATGCATTACTAATTGGGGCTAAATAAGTTGATGATTGGAGGAGATAACCTCAAACTTCATTTGGGGGATTGCGATTCAAATGAAGGAGTGACCATCGACCGAAGTCAAGAGCATTACTAAAATGGCTCTATAGAAGTTCAACGATGATGAGAATGGTGAAGGTGATGAATGATGATGTCGGCTTTAACTTACCTGCAGTAATTTGGTGCACAACCAATAGTTTGACAAAGTGCACCAGTTTATTCAAAAGTTTTCTGTGCAGGTGAAATCTATGGTTCTCCAGGGTTGTAGGTCCAGGTAGTAAAAGCTGCTGGAATACACTTCTATGGAGGATGATAACCAGATTTGAGATCAGTGTAATAGAAGTTAAGGGATCGATCAGTTCGAGAATTCTAATGTCTGTTGGCCAAACAAATTTACTTGAAAACGAATATTTTATTTTGCCATGATTTATTGTTATTTTAGAGTAAAATTATTGCTAACATAACTGCTAACTTGGTCATTTCATTATGTCCATACAATACAATGAGAGATGCGTCAATGTGATTGCCTTTAGGAATTTAGAAATCATTTTGATCAAGTGAGATTTATTGAAATGGCGATGAAGATTTCTAATAAGATGGAAGGAGGCAAACCAGTGCCAAAGAAACCTCGGTAAGTTATGGTAGAAAATAAGAATACATTTGTGTCATGTGTTTGATTTAAATGTCACTTTGATTATAATATGTATGGTTTAACTCCTCCTCCAGCCTCTTATCTGAATTACCTTCAGCATTCCCATCCAGCAAGATTTTCATGTTAATTGCCTGACTTGCTTACAACTGAAACTGAAATGATTCAGAAATATAGGCCTTTCACTTTGCTATTTTCATTAAATCTGACCTGAAAACATCTCTTTGCGACCACCTTTCGTCCATAGTTCACCCTTCTTATCCACAGCTAACTTTTAAAATTATGCAACATTGGGTGCATTTTTCACCAAAGTTTCCATAACTTAACTAACCATTTGGTGCTTATAAAGCAAACTTAGACCACAAGTAGCACAAATAAATGACCAAATACGTTACTGTTACCTTCAAATAGTAATTATTATGTTACTTTGTTACAACAATCAGTTGGTAAAAATTCCCATTACTTGTTACTAAACAAAGTAACTTGTTGCAGCTATTTTATTGCTTGTAATTTGTTACTACCCAACACTAACTGTTAACTGATTGTGCAGAAATTTTATGTTGATAGATCTAGAGCACTACTGATTTCTAACCTAGTGTAATATGCTACTGATATCATTAGAATATGCTGCTGCTGATGATGATAATATGACTTAATTGATAAAAATCAGCACAACATACCCTGTAAATAGCAAAACATTCTTTCATAATACCTTCTCTAGATATGATTGTTGATTCTCACCAATATTATATTAACAAAATTGTTCTCTAATATCAGCTTGGAACGCAGTAAAACACATCATGAGTGACATTGGCCAAACCCTTCTGACATCACTGCTTGAATTTCACCAACTTCTCACCTTTAATTATATTTATTTAAATCTTTCTGCATTTACACACAATTTCAATATTCTCTTGTAAAAGTGATTAACTGTGTTTAATTTTTCATATCAGATCAAAGATGAATATAAAAATGTTGGCTTGTTAGGAAATTTCAGCAAAAGGGTTTCATTTGTATAGGATTGATTTTGAGGACGAGGACGACCAGGGCTTTGAGGCCGAGCTTGCAATGTTGGAAGAAGTGGAGGAGGAGTGTCGAAACAATGCGGAGGAGGTGATGGGTGACGGCCCCGAGGCTGACGGCCCCGAGGCAAAGTCATCGAATGCAAAGTGGTCGAGACCGAGCGTCCCCCATTTTAATCCAGAAACAGATTCTCTTGTCTTCCAACAGTTAGATGTTGCCTACTATACAGGTTGATAACACATTAGGAGAATGCATTTTGGTTTATTAAATAAGCGAGTAAGTAAAACAACGTGAATTTCTAAAAGTAGCACTGCAGTGGCTTCTTATTCCTAGGCACTTATTACTCGGTGTTTTGTGGTTGCATTCAGACCCAATTGTGTTAGTTAGTTAGTTATAGGCTAATTTATATAGCGCTATTATCCTAGCGGGCTAGAGTCAAGAGTGCTTTACATTGAATTAAAAGAGTGTCCGAACAAGTGCGTTTTTAGTTTCTTAGCGAATGTTTCCAAGTTGGTCGCGTTGGTGACACTGTCTGGTAACGCGTTCCAGAGTCTACAGCGTGTGTCTGCAGATTGTGTTGAATGTCCTTTTGATCATCATCATCATTATTGCACCCTGTATCTGCAGAGTTGCAATATCACGGGGTGCAATGGAGTAACGGTAGGAATCTTGCCACACAACTGGAGAGTAGTGGATTTGAATCTGACTTTAGCTACTATGTAGCAACCTTGTGCAAGTTGTTCACCCATGACTTTCTCCACGCTTGTGATTCTTTATCATGTGAATGACTTAACATGTGTTAGCAACCATGTAATAATAGTAAATAATAATAATAATAATAATAATAATAATAATAATAATAATGAGACATTTTATAGATATCTAGCCTTACATTTGCTTTTGAGGCTGCGTTTAATGCATATCGTGCATTGATGGTAACTATTGTTGCAGCTGTATAACAGTGTGTATAGTGTATTGGTGTTTCTGTGTGATATTTCTTGCGTAGGGAGTCCTGTGAGTGGTATGCCTGGGTCTAAGTATGGTCCGGTTCCTATTATCATCATGTACGGTGTGACAATGGATGGCAACAGTGTTGCTGCTCACGTTCATGGTTTTTCTCCATATTTCTATGTTCCTGCTCCTCAGGGTTTTCGTGTTGATGATTGTTCAAAATTTCGTGTAAGTAGTCTATCAAATTTGCTTGTAATTAAAGTTGTTTTGATGATGATGACGACGGTGACGATGATGGTGATGATGATGACAAAGATGGAGATGACAAAGATGGTGGTGATGGTGATGATGACAGCAAATATTGTGGCACAGTAATTATAAATTACAATATTAAATTTGAAACATGGAAATTTTAAAAATTAACTTGCCTATTTCTGTACATCTAATCCCCTGCCATCTACACTTTTGCACACCAAGCAGATCCTATACTGTATGTTGACCCCATGTTGTGTGCAGTTATGCATTGCATAGAGTTTTCTTTTGTATGAATGAAAAGTAAGATGTTGATGGTTGATTATCGAAAGCCTACCATAGGCTCTCCTAATCCTTATTGACTCATTGAATTATATTGAACACCTTGAAGGCTCGTACAGGTGGTTCCACCGAGCCATCTTCAGAGCAGCATCCCAAGCTATTCCTGCTGAGGTAATGAACAAGCACCTCATCACAGACCTATGCAAGCGCCAACCCGGCTTTGACCAAGTACACTATAACTGGGTCCACCTCAGTCGCTATCAAACAGGCCGTGACCAGTGCGCCGCTATGCTCTCCACTTCTGGGGAGCCAGAGACGACCTGAAATGCCCATGCGACAACAGGCAATGAACCACACAGTCAATGACTGCCACCTCACCAGATTCAAAGGAGGAAACAAAACTCTACATCTGGCTCAACCTTACACTGTTCAATGGCTGCAAGAGAAAGGCATTCACTAGAAGAAGAAGAAGAAGAAGAAGAAGAAGAAGAAGAAGAAGAAGAAGAAGAAGAAGAAGAAGAAGAGAGCAGGAGGAGGAGAGGAAGAAGAAGAAGAAATGAACATGTGTGTGTGTGTGATGGATGATGCTTGAAATTGCTGTTGCTGTTATTTTTTTAAGGCGCAGTCGTTTGTGATGTTTGTTATTTGTGTTTGAATTAAGTTTACGTTTTAATTTTTTTTTTGATGACAGGACGCGCTGAATGCTCTTGTTATAAAGGACCTGAAGTCCAATCAGGAAATAAAGAATGCTGTGCTTGGTGTGGAAATGACCATGAAACAGAGTAGGAGATTTGGAGTTTCTGTTTACCAGCAATTCCTCTGTATTTCTGTATTGCCTTCTCTAATAGAGATCATAATGTATGTTCTGTGCTATTGTTTAACATTATATATTTTTAAAATTATTATTATTATTTGTAAGCTATATTATTTTTATAATTAGTGTTATAGGAGGACAGATCCTACTGAACCATTCAAATAGCTCGTATTAGAATGGTTGTGTTGGATCTGTCCTCTGTGAGACTCACTGTATTAAGTATGCTTTATTAATTATTTAGTTTAATTAATTTTTAATTTGGTTCTGTAAGAATATTGATTTTGAAATGGGTTTTGACCATTATTTTTAAAATGTGAATCAGTCATTGTATATGCAGTAATTCAGTGATGTGATAAATGTCAAAGTCCTTCTCGAGCTCCTGCCAGAAGGCAGGGTAGCACTGATCTCCATATCAGGTGTGCAGTGCTATACATGAGGAGCCAGTGTTTTGTGTAGCAAACCTGTTTGCTTCACAGTATTCACTTTGGTGAGTGAAGACTGAGTCAACCTTTGGGCTGCTGGCAGGTATCATGTATGACTCGATTGAGTAACTGTTACCCACTTAACATGAACTTACCTAGTGCCAGATCATCATCAGTGTTTCTGTCTCTCGACAGGTCCATGTATCCAGTTTCTCCACTCCGATCGATTGCTTGCTTCTTCTTTGAGTTCCTGATATCCTTTATTCATCATCCACTCCAACGTCATCTTTCTCGGTCTATCTCTCACCCTCTTTCCCTCCATTTTTCCTTCGATTATTGTTCTTAGTAGAGAGTCATGCCGGAGGACATGTCCCATCCAATTTCTCTGCCTTTTCTGGATTGTATCTATCAGGTTTCTTTCTTCCTCTATCTCCTTCATGACTTCCTCGTTTGTTTTATGCTCTGTGTATTTTACTTTTAGCATTTTCCTCCAAATCCACATTTCAAAAGCCTCTAATCGTTTTATATCTTCCTTTCTCATTGTCCAAGTCTCCGCCCCATACAACGCCACACTCCATATTAATGTTTTTACACTACAATTACCTCTGATGAAAACTGAGGTCAGAATGCTGCAATATGTTGATTGTAATATTACAGTGATATAATGTTTGTGATTGCAAGTCCTATTTGTGCTGCATTAAAGTCTGTAGCTGTTATACACAGCTGTGAATAATTCTTTTGCTTAGGTCTTTACGGCTATCAGGGAAATAGAAAGATGCCATTTGTAAAAATAACGATGCTTTTGCCAAACCACATCAATGCAGCCAAGAAACATCTAGAACAAGGCTTTCAATGTTCGGCATATTTATCCAATCGCCTCAGTTCTTCGAGTCTAATGTTGATTTTGATACGAGGTGAATCATTGTCTACGTCTTGCTGTGTTATGTATTCATTCACCTTACTTACTTACTTCTTGCTGTTGTATGCAATCAGTTCTTTAAATATTAAACCTACCTCAGAAGTTCATTATTAGAACAATATAATGAATAGCAGAATGTTTTTTTGCAAATTCATTTTATATAAATTTAGGATTTGCAGTAAAATCTAATTAGAATAATGTTTAGTTGTTGCTGACTTGTCAATTAGCTATAGGATTTCTAATTTGTAATTGTAATAAATTTTGAATATATTGTAATCTATTTCATTTAAATCCTGATTAGATCCTGATTTTGTCCTGTGTGATTTTGGTATTCATTATCTGTTGTTTACTTCAATAATTGATTAATGACTTGCATCATCATCATCTCTGCCAACTCTTTAGCAGCAATAGCTAAACACAAAGCACTTCCAATAAGTCCCGTCTTCTGTTAATCTTCTTCCTTCAGTGATTGAAATTCCTTTCATGTTCATGTCTTCTCTGATGTTGTCCATCCACTCTTTCCCAAGTCTTCCTCTTCCTTTATTTCTTTCCATTGGAGTGTAGGTTGCCTTGTAGATTGTAACCTCTTTTCTTCCATTCTATTGACGTCTCCATACCAGGTAATTCTTCCCTTCTAATTTTGCCGATGATGATAGAGTTTAGGCTGATGCACTTTCAATGTCTTAATTTCTCATCTCTAATTAATTAATTGATTAGTGGATTTAATTTTTTGATTAACCCTTTCCTGTTTGCCCGAGAATGCTCGTTCATTTTACGTTACATTGCCAATAAATGAACGGGTAAAGGGGGTTAAAGTTTATTATTAATGTTATTGTTTATGTATTATTTGTCTTGTGGTTGATTTGCTCTACCATTAATGAATTGAATTTTTAGATTTATGGTTGACTGTAACATAATGGGCTGCAGTTGGGTGGAAGCCCCAAAGACCAAGTACACAGTTCGTACTATTAACGGCTCGTCCAAATATCAAAATAACTTTCCAACCAAGACACGATGTCAGATCGAAGTCGACATGTCTTGGGAGGACGTCGTGTCGTACCCCGTCGAAGGGGAGTGGCTCAAAATTGCCCCTTTCAGAATTCTCAGTTTTGACATTGAGTGTGCCGGTCGGAGAGGTAGGTTCAAGGTCGTGATTGGACGCGTTCTGTGATTTTTGTATCCGATTTCAATGACTCTGCTTTGGTGTTTTCTATTTTAATATGATAAGCTCGGTGTTTTGATTTAGTTTAGCTAAAAGGTTTTTTGTCTAATAATGTTTTGATTGGCAAATTAAGAAGACTGGTTGTAGAAATTAAATTCTGTTGCACAGGCACTAATTTCCAGAGTTATGAATTTCTTACAGAATTTTATTGAATCACTTTCAAATTAAAGTCATAAATGCCTGTGACAGAGATTACAGATTTCTGATTTATATTTGGAAATCTTATTATATGAAACAGTTCTGGCATTATCCAAAGGCTCATTTTAACCCTCTTACCATTCATTTATTTGTAATGTAATGTAAAATGGACATTCTCGGGACAAACGGTAAAAGGGTTAATTAATTATTATAAATAACAGCTTGCAGACATGCATAGGTCTTTATATCACGCCTTTCTCTAGTGTCCGAGAAGCTTAAAAGGTTTCGTGTGTCTCATGAAGCAAAGGCATAAAACTGTCAAATTTATCACAGTTACTTTACGTTACAGCTATTGTATGTGACCGGCTGTTGATCTTTGAGAATGTTTGTTTCAGGTGTGTTTCCAGAGCCAAACAAAGATCCTGTCATTCAAATAGCGAACATGGTCGTACGACAGGGGGACAAAGACCCGTTCTTGCGCAACGTCTTCACTCTCAAGTCCTGTGCGCCGATCGTGGGTGCAGATGTACTTAGCAGTGAAAAAGAGGAGGAGATGCTGAGGGTGATTTATAGTTGCAATTTGTTTGCTTTCTTTATAAAATTTGAGCTATCATTATAGGCTCCAGAGATTCGTGGAGAAACTGATGGCCTCAGATACAGAGTTTAACTTCTCAATATGTTGTTAATCTGAAATCAGGTTTGCACTTTTTGGGGACAATATGTTTAGGTATTTGGATGATTTTGATGTAACAATGTAATGTAACAAAATATTTGTATAGCGCCTCTTCTGAAGAATCGCTCAGATGTGTCTTTGTGATTAGACTTAGTTTGATTTACAGAAATGGGCTGAATTTATTCGTGACGTTGATCCCGACATCATCACCGGTTACAACATTCAGAACTTTGACTTGAATTATCTTCTGACCCGAGCTCAGCACCTCAAGTTAAAAGATTTCTGCTTTCTGGGTCGGGTCAGAAACACTCCTTCGAAGGTCAGAAAGGTCGTGCTGCAGAGCAAACAGCTCGGAAAACGTGAAAACATGGACATCAACATTGAGGGTCGTGTTCAGTTTGACCTCTATTTGGTAAGTAAGTCGATGAGAGTTGCATTAATAAAATTACTAGCAAAGGCACCTATGAGTCTAAGACAGTGTTATGGGTTAATTACAACCAATACTACCCTGCTGTTCTACTACTTGGGTTACGATGCCTTCTGTTACTCACTGTAATGTAATAAGGTACTTGTATAGCACCTCTTATATTTCTACTCAGTAGTGATTTTTGTAATGACTGATAATTATAATTGGTGCTTTTTGCATTGAATGACAGTACAGTTTCGAGAGCTGAGATGTTAATG
The DNA here is from genome assembly GCA_018105865.1 of Metaphire vulgaris. Taxonomy (NCBI): domain Eukaryota; kingdom Metazoa; phylum Annelida; class Clitellata; order Crassiclitellata; family Megascolecidae; genus Metaphire; species Metaphire vulgaris. The sequence goes on from CM030853.1 coordinate 14,404,177, forward strand.
GCCGAGGAGCGGTAGTTATCTGAGGAATGATAGCCATCACTTGTACTACTTTTGAATAAGTTTGACATTGCTATCACTCATATTTTCTTTGTCAGATTGTTTCCTTTGGTTTTAATGTCTCTTCTTTTGAAACTTTTGCACATTCTTTTTTATTTCAGGCTTTGGTTCGAGATTACAAACTTCGATCGTACAGACTTAATGCCGTTTCCTTTCACTTCCTGCAAGAACAGAAAGAAGACGTACACCACGCGATTATCTCTGACCTACAGGTAAATTCTGTGAAGAAATTTCAAGAGTCTAATTCCTATCAGCAGTGTTAGCATATATAGCTTAGCTATATGAGTTTTCTAATGAAAAGAAATAATACATTAACCATTTGAAATCTGGTGCTCTCACCCTGTGATGGCCTCTACTACAGAGCTTGAAATCTGAGTTAAAAGAGTTAATGTAAAGTTGGTGACTATATTCATATATATATATATGTTTTTATGTTGATGTCTTAAATACGTAGAATGGAAATGAGCAGACACGGAGGCGCCTGGCTGTGTACTGTCTCAAAGACGCTTACCTTCCGCTGCGACTCATCGAGAAGTTGATGTGTATCATCAATTACATGGAAATGGCTCGTGTCACCGGTGTCTCGCTCACATCTTTGCTCAGTAGGGGTCAACAGATCAAGGTCATGTCGCAGTTGCTTAGGAAGGTGAGCCTTTACAAGTAATTCCTGGAAATATGACATTTTAAAATTATAATTAATGAATGATGTGCTGATAGCACTTTAAATGTAAAACAATGGCACAAAACACATTGTGTTAATAATTATAATAATATTAGTAATAATAACAACAATAATAGTAGTAGTAATAATAAAGTTAGTAATAATAATGATAATACTACTAGTAATAGCAATGATAATACTAGTAGTAAAGATAATAATATCAATGCTAATACTAATAACTATACTAACAATGCTACTACTACTATTAATACTAATATTGCTATAGCTAACAATGCTATTGCTACTACTACTGTAACCACTGCAACTATTGCTTCTGCCACTGCTAATGGTAATGTTCTCAAAGTGGAGAGGAGGAAGGCTTTGAAATTTGAAGAATAAATACAGGTTTTTGAATACATAAGGTGAACATTTTAGCCAAGTGCTGACATCTTAGCTACAAGTGATTGGATTTATTTCATCTGCTTTTCTGTTTTGATTTTTTAGGCTCGGGAACATGACTTTGTCATTCCAGTTTACAAAGTTGAGATCGGAGACGAGTACACTGGAGCAACTGTTATTGAACCAGATAAAGGGTAAAATTCACTTCAAATTTCGCTTTAGAGTTTGCTCTTTCTGTATTTTGATTATTTTAGTTATCTTTGATTTATGCTGATTCCTTATTTTGGCATAGTGCCTATGAGTGTTTGTGTATATAAGAGGTGCTATATAAGTCCTTTATTACATTACATTGATTACTTGTGTGCTTTGCAGGTTTTACGACGTTCCGATTGCAACATTGGATTTCTCATCGCTATACCCTTCAATCATGATCGCTCATAATCTCTGTTACACGTCACTCCTCAATCCATCTGTTATTGAGAAAGAAAAGTAGGTTGAGTCTATAACATGGCATTAACATTAAACAGATACCAGTGATTTTTCAACTGTCAACTATTCATTTTAGTTTTTGTCATCTGAGCTCAAAATTCGGGGAGACATTTGTTATATTTTCATTTGTTTTTGAGTGTGATTAGCGTGACTGTTATGTGAATTGAAAGATATGGAAGTAATATTGAAGAAATATGAACAAATCATGAAAATGAAGAAACATATTTGCAGTTTATTTTAGGCTTCTTGTTTCACAATTAATAATTTCAAAAACATTGGTGCCTATATTTATTTCTGCAGTTATTCATCAGTCTGTTTGTTGATTGAATCTTGATTGAATTCGGTTGTTGCGTTATTTATAGGCTGACTCAAGATCAGTACATTAGGACACCGTCCGGTAACTTATTTGCGAAGAAATCTGTCATCAAAGGTCTTCTTCCGGAGGTCCTGGAGAACCTGCTTGCTGCTCGAAAGAAGTGCGTAGCAATATTAGTGCAAGGAGATTACAGTATTACGATATTTCATACTGTAGTGATGTATTTGTTTACAGATGTTTTGGTTATAACATTCACTCGTAAGATCAGTGTTTCATTTCAGCGTAGGATGATATTATTATTATTATTATTATTGTTATTATTATTATTAAAAGCTAAGATTTATGTGGTAACTTATCCGATAGCGGACTGCGTGAACACAGTACATTGTTAGTTATTAACTTGAGACATGTAGCTGGTCTGGAAAGCCATGTCTTCAGGTGTTTCTTGAATGTATTGAGTGATGGCAAGTTTTGTATAGTAGAAGGCAGACTATTCCAGGTCTTCGTGGCAGTGACTGGGAAGGTACGATCGCCTACCGAGGTGAGGTATGTACGTGGGTAATATTGATGGGTCTCACTAAACCTACGCAGAAATCAAAGAAGAGGCTGGACTCGAAAAATAACGGAAACTATGGACAGAGAAGCTGATAACGAATGATCGATTGGATGGTGGTTGTATGTGGTATCACCGATTCAGTCTGAGGCCTCAAAGAAGCTTCCATTTCCACTTGTGGATTTAATCAACCTTTGGCTTATGCCGTGTGTGGAAACATTCGACATCCAATCTAATTTCACTGAAAGGTCTGCAACTCAGCAGATGGCTTTTAAGCCATTTGAAGAGTACTTCAAAAACTGCATGAGACCAGCATTGCCTTGCTGGCTGTGGCATGATAGATTATACCAGTGTAGATGATAACATGCATCAGTGAAATAAATATTTGTTGAAATTTGTTGGCAGTGTAAATTTAATGGAATTTCACATTTGATGCTCCAGCACTTGAATAGGGTGTGAGAAACTTTACTTTTTTACGTGGTATCTTAATCAGGTATCTTCATTTATCAAGGCTTATATGAAGGTATAAAGGCTTATTTGAAGGTATCAAGGTTTATGTGAAGGTGCTTGGTTTTGTGATTTGTTCTAATTGAAGGAATAATGCATGTTAGAATTTCTGGATTTGTCGTAGGGCTAAAGACGATCTAAAAGTTGAGACTGATCCTTTCCGAAAGCAAGTTCTCGATGGACGTCAGTTGGCTCTGAAAATTAGCGCAAACTCTGTTTACGGGTTCACTGGTGCACAAGTTGGAAAGTTGCCTTGCCTTGAGATTTCCCAGGTATCATTTCAGTTTCGTAATCTGGAATTTGTAAATTTAATTATATTTTATAATTGATATTTGGCTTTGATCATAATGTCATGTTTTGGAGTGGCGTCTCTTTTGTAACTTTGGCACAGATCCATTGACATTATCTTGTTCTTGTGACAATGTCTTTTTTCAATTTCAATATTTTAAATTGTATAACTGTTCTTTTATGCAAATCTTCGTGTTTTATTTGTCTAGTATCTGATATAAAGTGTGTTCCGTTTCGTCAAACCGCTTAAATTTTCAGGAGTTTTAACCCTTTGAACCCTGTCAGCCTGTAAGTAAAAACCGATAACCCTGGATCCCTGATACCTAATATACGCTCATCCCGCTATTGCAGGGATTTGGGGATTACAATTATACAGGCATCCTGCTATAACGGTATCACGTGTTCAAAGGGTTAAGTTGTTCTCTATAACATGTGACGTATTTTGTCTGACTGCAGAATGGTCATGTCCCTTCCTGAGATTAGAAGAGACGTGTTATTTGCTTTTAATGATGAATTGTAGAGTGTTACTGCTTTTGGTCGTGCTATGATCGAACAAACAAAGCAGCACGTGGAAGAAATGTTTAGAATACAAAAAGGCTATAAGCACGATGCAAAGGTATGGTACAAGCGTGGATGTGATGTATGTGACAAGATTTTTGTAATTATTGACTGAGACCCATGACAAGCAGGAACAGTAATCTCTCACTTGTACATAATTATTCTGTGTCTTTGCTGCATTGAACTATTTGTGTATACTTGAATGTAATACAGAAACCCAGTGTATGTAAGCTGAAAATGGTGATAAGATTTTTATCTCTGAATATATGTATGCAAATATTTGTTGTTGCGGTTATTTGTGTTGTTCTGTCAAAATAGGTGATCTATGGAGATACTGACTCCGTTATGTGTAAATTCGGAGTTGAGACTGTCCAGGAAGCGATGAAACTGGGCAAAGAGGCTGCAGAAGCTATCTCAACAAAATTTCCTTATCCTATCAAACTTGAATTTGAAAAGGTCCTCTTAATTTGTGTTACAATAATGTTTGCCTTTTTGATTATGAGTTATCTGCAGAAGTTTAATTTGATTTCTATTTAATTAGTTAAAAATTATGTTTATATCTTTTCACTTAAATAAACAGGCAGGACTGTTTGTTGTCTAAATGTTAGAGACAGTTAGACAGTGTGTTGCAGACACTTATTAAAAACCCTCGTGCGCATATTTTAGGTTTATTTTCCGTATCTCCTGATCAACAAGAAACGTTACGCCGGACTTTACTTTACGAAGCCTGAAATTCATGACAAGATGGATTGCAAAGGGATTGAAACTGTTCGACGAGACAACTGCCCCCTGGTGGCGAACCTCATAAACACTTGTCTTCAGAAGATTCTGATTAATCGGTCTGTTTGTGAAACTCACAGTTGTTCTTCTTTGCTGTCTGAAAGAGGGTTTGTGGTTCGTGAGACTCGAGTCTCGGTCTCAAGACACATCCTTGGTCTTAGTAGTTGTGGATGTCCAAGTCTCAGCCTTGAGACGCCACAGTCATGGTCTGGGTGTTGAGCTTCAATTTCTTGGTCTGGGTCTTGAACAATTGAGTCCTGACAATGAGTCTTGCTTGAACTCATGAAGGTATTAGGCAGTTAAATGCTGTTGCTAGAGTTTCAATAGGTTAACTACATTGAGGTATCTTTGGATGTGAATGTGAATAGAAGTGATTGTGTTGCTGTTAATAATAATGACCTTAGCCCTTATATACATATAATTGTATATATATATATATATGTGTGTGTGTTTGTGTGTATATATATTATATGTATTTTTATATATATATATATATTTAGTATATATATATATATATATATATATATATATATGCCATATGAAGGCTGTCTTTGTGTTTGACCTTTATATATTTATAATATATATGTGTGTGTGTGTGTGTGTGTGTGTGTGTGTGTGTGTGTGTGTGTGTGTGTGTGTGTGTGTGTGTGTGTGTGTGTGTGTGTGTGTGTGTGTGTGTGTGTGTGTGTATTTGTTTGCAATTTGTTTTAGAGATCCAATGGCTGCTGTTGAACATGCAAAGCAGACAATTACCGATTTGCTTTGTAACCAGATCGATATTTCACAGCTGGTTATAACGAAAGAACTGACAAAGAATGATACAGAATATGCGGGGAAACAGGCGGAAGATAATCTACTAATGAACTGGCAAATTTAGGTCATTAATGCTCTTTGGCAGCCATTCAAGGCTTCAAAAAACAGTACAGAGATTTTCAGAACGGAAAGAGAAATGGGACATTAAATTGTAGGAACAGGTTATGGAAGTATTTTTAGATTTTAAAAGATTAGACAGTTACTTTTATCTTTATAATTTGTATTTAATTGATGATTTAGTGTTAAAGCATTTCTGGACACTAGATATACTTTTGACCAGCTTGTGTCTTTCAGGTGAATCATATTATTCCTGTGAAATTAGAAATGAGTAGATTTTTAATATGTTTTGATCATTTAGCATTAGGGTCCATCCATTTAGTATGAGATGAGATGATGATAGGGGGGGGGGTTGGATTTAGGAGATTTTGTGGATGTATGGTGTGCAAATGGGGGGTTGAATATATGCCGTGTACTTTTAAGCTTTTGCATAATTACCTGAATAGTATATGGATGAGCCCTTAATTATGAGTTTGGAAAATGTATAGATGATTGTAGTGTTACGTGTATGTGTGTTGGTAGGATGAGAAAGCGCGATGCAGGAAGCGCCCCTCAGTTGGGAGACCGCGTTCCATACGTCATTTATTTGCTTGCTGAATAGCAGAATGGTTTTGCTGCTGAGTTTTGTAGAACTGTGTTTGACAGAGGAAAGATAAAGTCCGAGGTCTGATCTTTAATTTCATCCAAACTCAATTGTTTTGTTTTTCAAGCGTGCTTGCACTGTGCTTTATTCAGGGTCTTGTAGTATTCAACTGTCTGAATACATGATCTTTATGGCTGTCCTGATTAACTTTGATCAAGGTTTTGCTTGAAATGCTCATCAATTTAATGTTCACTGTTAGTGCATAATTGCTTTGTCGTGGTGCTATAGAAGCTCTCTCATATTTGTTTCTGCTGCCCATCTGTGTGAATGTGTATTTATTTGTTATATATTCATTTTTCTAGGCATTGACCTTCCAAACTATGACATTTTGGTTTTAATAGTGACATGTCATATTTTACTGTGCTGTGTTCCCGCAGTCCATTTTGAATGGGTTCCCACTTGAATTTAACTTAATATTAATAATTAATAATACTATGATGATAGCGATAACTTTGGTAATAATTACAATGAAAAGCGACAAAAGTACAAGACTACAAGATGTAAATATGAAGATCTAAGATTAAGAAATAATAAGATGAAGTCATTTCTGATTAAAATTCACATTTCTGATTAAAAATTCATGTTTATTATAATTTCCGTTCTGTTTTGAGTTGATCGATGATGTATGCAATGTTTTTAGGATCCCATTTATGTCGTTGAAAACAGCATTCCAATTGACACTCAGTATTACCTTGACAACCAACTTTCAAAGCCCCTTTTGCGGATATTTGAACCGATTCTCGGGGAAAAGAAAGCGGAAAGCATTCTTCTTAGTAAGCGTAGTTTAATTTTTTTAAAAATTTTTTGACAATTTGTTGTATCATTTTGGATATTGTGTGCTATAGGATTTTGGTTATTATGCATCAGAAACTTTTATTTGCCATCTCTATTGATATCTCTAAATTTCCGAGCAATTCATTTTGTCATTTGTTTTTCTTATTATTTAATTCAGATCTTGAATGTGCACAAGGCTTTGTTTATGCACAATTGATGCCTTCAAATGTAGACCATTGTTCACTCAGTGTCTATGGTTTATGGTCTATGGCAATATTTGTATAAAAAAATTGTGTTTGGTAATTTCAGAGACATTTAGTAGACTTCATTGTTCTGTAATTTTGAATGTGAAAACATCGGTTTAATCGACTGAATGAATACCAAAGGAATCTGATGTGAGGTTAATTTATGTATTTTGTTTATTTAATTTTACTGAATTTTCTGTGGTCTTTTCCTTTTAGATCATCTATGTAGAACGTTTGAGTTTATTTATCAAATGCAGCGTGAATTATATTGTTTTGATAGAGGGTGATCACACAAGGAAAAAGACAGTTGTCACTTCTAAAGTTGGTGGTTTGACAGCATTTACAAAGAAAAAAGAAACTTGCATTGGGTGCAGAACTCCGCTTGAATCATCCAGAATCATCTTTCAGTTTTAAGTCAAGATTTAATTTTCTTTTATTTCCATTAATTTTATTTTTTGTCTTTCAGTGTGAGCTATTAAAATCTTGTCAATTTTGCAGACAAGAGGTCGCAAGAAGAGCAGCAAGAGCTCTAGATCAACTGATGGCAATGGATAAGATTTTATAAGCACTGAAACAAAAAGAAAATTTTCCTGTATCTTCATTTTATTTCCATTTGGAAAGAAAAATTATTTGAAAGAAAATGTTATAGAAAAATACTACGAATCGGATGGGTGAATACAGGAGAATTCGTTGATTTTGTCTAATGTTTGGAATAATGGAGGTGCCAATAAGAGAGGAGACCACACAAGGAATTTTTAAAAGAATTTGTGTGGAAGCAGTTTACAGGATCTTAGTCACAGAGCAACGGACAAAAGAATGGCAGAAAACTAGTGTGAGCCCACGGTTAATGATGATGATGATGATGATTAGGTAAATTACATTGAAATGGCCATTGCCTGCATATCTGGATTCAAATTCAGAGCATTGCAGTGTGTATGTCAACCATTATCCCTTTCAACAGTCATTCCAATGTCTATACATTTTCAATGTCATGCTTCTAAATGGAACTCTGTGACAACCAAGTTATTTCGACCATTTAAAATATCAAGATAATTTTTGAAAATAATACTGATAAATTATGAATTTCATTGAACAGAAATGCTATATGACACATTTTAAACCTTGTTGGATTCATAAGGAATGGCTTGTAAGGTGTAGACAACAGTGTTTGCACTTTTAAAATTTCAAATAAACAGCTGTAGTGGAATAAAATTATATAAAGGCTATTTCAAATTTATCGTAGATTTGCTGCCTGCCAAGAAATGGTTGCTGAAATTAATATGCTTAATTTTTAACTCTTTACCTCCATAGTGCTGATATTTTGGCTTCATAGCCTATTGGTTACAGGATCACAGCAGCGAAAGGGTTAAACAAAGATTTCATGGCAGATGCCATAGCATGGTTGAATTTACTGATCATAAATATGAAAAAAGATATTTAATTTTAATTTTGATTTATTAAAAATATTCAAATTGTCTAACTGCTCAAATTTTAAAATTATAGACCATTGTCTTAAGAGAAACTGAAGGGTTTGAAAAAAGAGCATGTGTTATCATGTGAAGAATAATAGTAATAATACTCTCAAAATTCTGTTTATTTTTTCCCCTTCTTTTATTTGACTTTGTGTCATGATGTGACAGAAGTTAGTAACGGACGAAAGCGAAAAATCTTATCGAGCTTGTTAATTGTGAGTTGAATTTTTCATTTATGGGTGTTTTCAACCGTCCAGAGAAAAAAGTGCAGTGTTGTCAACAGGTGAACCTCGGGGGGCCACATGAATATCTGGATATTGATTATTTGTCACCGTGGTCGTTGACCAATCGTGAATGTTTGTGGGTTGGCAAATGTAATTAATGTATTCGGTTATATTGACCATCGACAAGAGGTCAACACTTGAGCATGACTTTACGCAAACTCGTCGATGAGAGAATTACTTAATGTAGCGATTGGCTTTGCGTGTAATTTACGGTCACGCGCCACAGTTGTTGTCCCGGGTCGTAGCGCCCTCTCTCGATGAAATCTATTGATTTATTGTTAACAGGTGAAGCCGTCTGCAAACACTGTAAGCCGTTGGAGTCGGAGCTGTATCAGAAGGAGATGGGGCAGTTGAGTGGGCTCGAGAGAAGTTCTCGCGGCTGTGGACTCAGTGCCAGCGATGTCAGGGCAGTCTGCACGAGGACATACTGTGCACAAGGTAAACGAATGGAACGACTTCCAGTCTACCTGAAGAACTGTTAAATGCCTCTGTTTGGATTCTTACTTGGATCACTCACTGTCTCCATCCATCCAAAGTAGCAGTCTGCCCGGTGTGTTTTTAGATGTCTCTTTCCCGTCCAAGATTTGTGCTTCTAGTAAAAGTACCAGTTGACTGCTTGCTTATTCATCGTTTTATTTTCAATCTGCTGGTCGGGTCTGGTTGATCTTTTAACATGGCCTACCAGGCTATGTTGTCTGCTGTTTGGTTGCCTTTTGTGTTGGTTCCTGCACTCACGAGGGCATTTGCTCATCAGAAGTTGTCTTCTGGGTTAATCGATATTGCTGTTACAAAGTGAATTTATTATGCCATTTGTTTTTCTGTTTACAGCCGGGACTGCCCAATATTCTACATGCGCACAAAGGTACAAAAGGATTTGTCAGACCAAGATGCGATTATCAGGCGATTCGGTGATCCAACCTGGTAACGAGATGTGCCGTTTAGTTTGCAAGGAAGTTCCAGTATGACTTTTGACACATTACCTCTATATATGATTCCAAAACTCATTTTTTACCTAGCCATTACTTAGCCATGTCTTCAAGAACAATATTAAATTGTGTTGTTACTACAGACTGAAGTAAGGAAATTTCATTGGATTAGGTTATTTGCTGATGTTGTTTGAGAGAGAGAGACAGAGACAGACAGAGAGAGACAGAGAGAGAGAGAGAGAATTTGAATACAAGACTAAATCAGTTGGCCAACTGCTTGATTTGCACATTTGGAGATGAAATTTGATGTAAAATGAAATAATATCCTGAATATTACTTTTTTCCTCAGTTTCTTTGTTGCAAGTTTTTATAATATGACTTATCATAATTGTCTTTTCCTTTTCATTCTGTATTCATAGATGTAGACTTCTGTTATGCCATTTTTGGGGCTGTCCATTAATTATGTCAACAATTTTTGGGCAATTTTGACCCCCTCCCCTCCTTGTCAACAACTGTCAACTTTCAGTTATCCCTCTATAATTACCCCAAAAACTTTTGACTGCCCCAGGATCAATGACAGGTCTCAATAACAAGGTTATTATTTTTGCAGCGATGAACATTTTCCTCTGTTTTGCTCATCGAGTGTCAAAATGTGGTGGTGATGACCTTTTTTGCCATGCTTTTTTCCATTGTGATAAGTAGTATTCCATGAAATTTCCTATTTTTGATTATTTGTAAAAGTGAAATTGTTGACGTCAACTTCTCTTGACACCCCCTCCCTCTGTCAATAACTGTCAAACTTTTTCAAATCCCCTCCCCCCTAAATTGTTGATGTAATTAATGGACAGCCACTTAGGCTCAAGTTTCCCACCCCCATCCCAAGTTTTTGAGCAGCTGGGCTAGGAAAGGGGAAAGATATTGGGGTTGCAAAACTGTTTTGAAGCTGTTGTATCTTTGGCCCAAAATAATGTAAAAGTGTAATTAAGAATTCATGTTGTTGGGGCATATCTTGCATGGTCCATCTAAGAGCTTTGTTGAATATTTGAATGCTATTCAAACAAAAAAATTTATATTTATACAATTACAAACAATAATATTCAAATGGCAGTCAACAGACTAAATTCAAAACATTGCCTTGAGTGGCGTAGCCAGGATTATGGAATAGGGGGTATGGGTCCACCAACTTTTCCGGCCAAAAGTCATGACAAGCAAAACAAACTCATCGTGTCGAGCGCTTTCTCATTTCTCATAATACTACCACCGAACGGTTTTGTGCAAATCCTACGACCAGTCCGAATGGGGAGTGCCCCGTGGCAACGCAAATGCTTGCCTTTGACTTTAAAACACCATGTTCCACTACAGTATTTAAATTGAAGCACCATGCTCGAAAATGGTTCAGTTTTTGGCACAACCTACACGTGACTTAGCGTGATTTAAAGTGGCTTAGTGGGCATTACTGCCTGCAGGGTGAAAGCCACTAGGGGCGCTAACGGGACTTGAACCCGCTCCTTCAGCCTACCGCTCCAGCGCGTAACCCACTCTGTCATCCCCCCGTATGTGAATAATTTTTTGGCTGAACATTGCAAAGAACGGTAACTACTACGTCATCAACTTTGTGTTCCAGTATCACCAAGGGGGTTTAAGGCAGTGGCGGCGCTAGGATTTGGCAAGTGGGGGGGCGTTGGAGTGGCAACTTCTAATCATGGGGGGCCAACCATTTGTTGTTTAATGTATGTAGCAACTATAGGGCCCCAACTGGGGGCAGGCACTCAGTAGGGGGCCAACCATGGTTTGTGAAGCAAACAAAAATATCAATATTGTAATGGCTGTCCGAGTGTCCGCGCATATAACTACAGGGTGTCTATAACCCCCCAGGGAAAACTTTGATTTCTTAAAAGTTCCTAAATATATTTCTATAAAAATTGCAGGCATTTTTCCACCTTCCTGTCTATTTTCATCTCATTTGCATGTAAGGGGGGTGAGATATCAAAGTCAAAATTTGATTTTTACGAATCAACAGACAAAATTTTATTGATTGTCTAGGAATTTCAACAAACTTGTTCAAGATGGTTATCGGACATAATTGGGCAAAAATTGTTAATGTCTGAATTCGTATCTTATCTTCATTCGATATTTTACCCATTTTGAAAGTTTAAATCAAGATTGTTATGTCAAACAAAAATTTAAACTTTACTACTATACTACTATAGAACAACAACAACAACTGCTAGACATGAGGCCAATTTTATGTGAAGTATAGATATTTAGGCCTGTCATATAACTGATATAAGAATTTTGATATCTCACAAAATGGCCCCCTTATAAAATGAATGAAAATTGGTAGAACGGTGGGGAAATATGTGCTGCAAAGTGTGGCAATTTTGATAAATATATATTTCGTTTTAAGAAATCAAAGCATTTTTAGACACCCTTATAAGAACTATTTTAAAACTAACGTTGGGAAATAATAAGTTGACGGCATTTTTTACTTATCGGGATTTTCCGACGTTGGGGAATGTTCGTTCGTAACCCCCAGTGTTTATTCTAGGCCTTCTCTGGGGGAATCTCCCAAAGTTTTAAAATTCTCTCCCCCCCCAAAAAAAAATTTTATGTGTTGGCTGGGGTGATGGAAATCCCCCCCCCCAGTGTGGAGACTCAGACCTTGTCCCCCAAACATTTCAAAATCCCCCAATGTCAAGGTGGCTATAATAAATACTGGTAACCCCTTCTGAAAATCCTGGCTACGCCACTGACACCTAACATTACCACACCGTTTTGGTTTGACGTCTTGCGGCCAACAATCTGGTCTCTCGAGGCAGCTGAGAGACCCACATGCAGTAGCAAAAGATGTTGGACACACTGATCAGGGCAGCCGAGAGAAATTCCGGGCCCCTTTGCAGATTATCCGCGGGCCTCTGGAAAGTTTAAAATCTGGCGACGACCTCTTTTTGCTTGTCAGCGTCATCAAGCAATGTCTTCGACGGACCCCATCTCTACCCTAGCCTAAACCCTAACGTAAGCCGCCGGGGCCCCTACAGATCTCCGGGCCCTGTGCATTTGCCCCTGCCCCCTCTCGGCGGACCTGTGTTTGATAAATTCCCAAATACTGTACATTGGCTTTTGATTTGTTGTTTTTGTCTTGTTTTGTAATCAGAGGCGTAGCGAGGGGGCATATGCCCTCTGGCGCCGAGGTGAGGGGACGCCAAAATCTGGTTTTTGGATAAACAATAAATAAAGAAGAAGAAGCAATGCGACGACCTTTTTGCTCGTCAGGAGAATAGGGAGAGGGAGAGGGGGCGCCGTAGAGAGTTGAGGGGCGCCGAATGAACTCATAATGATGCTGACCTTTTTTTGCTCGTCAGGAGTTAAAGGCGCCAACAGTACACCTTGCCCCCACGGGCGCCGGACACCCTCGCTACGTCTCTGCTTGTACCTGTCAGTTGTGGAAGACAAGAAATAAATCTTGTGGAGCAAAATGAAGATGTCTGTGTTTACTCTGGTTTTGTACACTGTACAGTAGATTGGATTGGATAATGAAATATGTTATCATAAATTCATTATTTGAGCAGAGCTCATCGGAAACTCCACTGAATCTGCTTCACGTAGACATTGATTTATAATTATAGGAACTGATATTGAAGACTCGAGCTTGAGTGGAATCCATAAGCAACAGAACAGAATTCACTTCCGTCCAAGCAGAAGTTACGGAAACTGCTTTCGGCGGATGAAATATAACAGTTGTCTCAGCCTTTGCACATCTTGACATGACATGACATGACATCTTTATTTCTTTCTCCATAATTTCTTCACAACTTACATAAAATATGAACAAAATAACATGTACATAAGCCTATGGACTTATCTAATAATAGCATTGTAACTAATCAGAAGGTTGAGTAAGAAATAAGAAATGGTTACTGAAGGGATCATGGATCCCGCATGATTAAAGTAACCAGTTTATATGAAATGTTATAATGATAGCAAACACAAATTAAGAAATTAGTCTCATAATTTGAATTTAAGTAAAATTAATTGATAATTATGGATAATTCATCATCTTATCAGTGTACATAGTACAGTACATAGTACAGCAACTGGACTGCATTTCCTCTGTGTGTGTGTGCGTGCGTGTGTGTGGTCAGTGTAGTGCAGTAGTTAAATTACTTTTTCAGAGGTGTCGGATCTCCTTATTTTTCTTTCGGCCACAAAATTTCTTCACAATTTTTTAAAATTAACTTTAAACGAACATTTAGAGTACAGTTCACTTTTTCTATTCTTTTCCGTGCATGCAAAGTGCTAAAGTAAACAATAAAGTATCACAGCGAATAAAAAGTACGTTCCGTATCTCTTACCGGAAGTCCCAGATCGGAGATCCGGCAAGATCCGGCTCAATTTAACCCCTGGTGTAGTGTATAGTGTTAAAATAGTCGTTGGCAAAAGCAGTGCGAATCTGCGGAGAACTTGGAGAATGGTTTAAAACAAGCAGAGGGACAAGACAAGGAGATAACATATCACCTATGGTTTTCATCACAGACCTGGAAAGAGCAATGGACAAAGTCAAAGAACATGTAAAAGGCATAACAGTTCAGGGACTTTCATTTAACAACCTTAGGTTTGCTGATGATATTGACATCCTAGAGGGAAATGAAGATGATCTGGAAAACACGGTACAGATACTGAGCAATGAAGCTGAGCGCTATGGACTGTCAATAAACATTGAGAAGACAAAGACAATGGTGTTTGGCGACAAAGAGATCAAAAGAAAAATTAAAGTAAATGGAATAGAAGTAGAGAACGTAGAAAACTTCACCTATCTTGGAAGCAATATGACACATGACTTAGACTGCAGACAAGAGGTCGCAAGAAGAGCAGCAAGAGCTCTAGATCAACTGATGGCAATGGATAAGATCTGGAAAAGCAAATCAATAAGCACTGAAACAAAAAGAAAATACTCGAAACCTGTATCTTCAGCAGCTTTTTATATGGATGCCATGGACCATCACCAAAGACCTGGAAAGAAAAATACTAGCCTTTGAAAGAAAATGTTATAGAAAAATACTACAGAATCGGATGGGTCGAAAAATCACAAATGAAGAACTATACAGGAGAATTCAGCCCAAACAAACCATGCTGGAAAGAGTAAAACAAAGGAAACTCCAACTTTTCGGACACATATGCAGAATGAAAGAGGACAGAAAGATCAAAGCTCTAATGTTTGGAATAATGGAGGGTGCCAATAAGAGAGGGAGACCACACAAGGAATGGTGTGATGATATTGAAGAATGGTGTGGAAGCAGTTTACAGGATCTTAGTCACAGAGCAACGGACAGGAAAGAATGGCAGAAAACTGTGGAGATGGCATTATACACCAACGGGCGATGAGCCCACGGTTAATGATGATGATGATGAAAAGCATTTCTGGCGTTTTGAACAACCGTCTTTAGTTTGATGATCAAATCTGATCACAATTGTGATAATGCCGGCTGTATAGGGGCTATCCACAAATGACGTAACGCGCTTGGGAATGGGGGGAGGGGGTCCGGACATTTGCTGCGAAGCGTGACGAGGGGAGATTCCGGAAATGTGATGTAACGCAATACAAACATTTTAAGATGCTGACCTTTTTTGCTTGTCAGGATATTTGTAGAGCTTTTTTTGTTTGCCAGCAACTTTTCGGAAAAGGAAAAGGAAGGTGGTCGACCCGTCGTTACGTCATATTTTAGGGGTCTGACTTTTGTTACATGGCGTTACGAAGGGGGTCAAAAAGTGCCGAAATCGCGTTACGTCATTTATGGACGACCCCATACCTCTTTATCTTACAGTACATACTTTCCGATGGATAATGTTGATCTGATTGTATTGAGACCTATTGCGTCTTCAGGAACTGATTGATTACAGTAGTAGACTATCTATAATTTATGCGTTTAGACGTGTGCAGACAAGAAATCAAACGAGGAGACAGATAGATGGCGGATGGACAGAGATCGATGATTAACGCCATCGAAACAAGACAGAGGAACTCTGCTGAAGAAAGAGGAGAACCACTGTTGAGCGCAGTAATGGAGGAAGGTAGGCCTATACCTGGAGAAAAGAAGAAAAGGAAGACCAAGGAGAATGATGAAAACAGATGAACAGCATCACAAAACCTGTGCAGAAAAAAAAAGAAGAGGCAAGACACAGACACAAATGGAAACAATGGAGCCCTCTACCTGTCTCATGATAGAGAACCTGATAATGACGATGATGATGATGATGATGACGATGATGACATGATGAAACGCTTAGATAAGACGATGGTCTCTCATTGGAAAGAGAGAACGAGAGAGTCTAAGGACTCAAAGAAGTTCTCTCTCTCTCTCCTCTCTCTCTCTCTCTCTCTCTCTCTCTCTCTCTCTCTCTCTCTCTCTCTCTCTCTCTCTCTCTCTCCCTCTGTGTGTGTTTGTTTCCATTGAGGACATGCTATTCAGTGGTCTATTTGCCACATCTATTAAACGAGGACGTCGTAGTCAATGGGGAAGTATGTTCCCTGTGTTCGCGATATTTGTGGGTCATTTGGGAATTTCGTCTGTCTGTCTGTGTGTCTGTCCGTCTGTCTGTCTGGTTTCTGGACTTGTTTTCTGACTGTCGTGATGAGTTTTCGTCACTTGACGTCGTCATGGTAACGCTCTCGAAAGCGTTGCCATCGCAACCGCTGATTTCGAGATCGTGCTGCTGACGTCACGCGGACGAAAAAGGTAAGAAACGACGCGAAGAGAGAGAGAGAGAGAGAGAGAGAGAGAGAGAGAGAGAGAAACAGAGAAACAGAGAAACAGAGAAACAGAGAAACAGACAGATGGAGAGAAGGAGACGAGAGAATGAGAGAAAGAGAAGGAGAGAAGAGAGAGGGGGAGAGAGAGACAGAGACAAGGAGATAGGGAAGAAGAGAGAGAGAGAGAGGGGGACAATGTTCGAATGCAGAAGAGGAGGCGTATGGATCAATGAGAATCAATCCTATGGTGACGCTGTCTTTGCATCTGAAGGACGCTGTCTTTTATTCTCCGTTGATTGCTTCCAAGTAAAGCATCAAGTGCAGCGAATGACAGGTGACTTCTATTGACTTTCCCAGTTATTTCTATCCATTGGCCTCTCTGATCACAACAGATTAGGCCTAATTAATCAAGGGGACGTGCACTGATTTTCAAGGATATAAAGTGCAACTTAGGTGCGATACCTTAGAGAGGGTTGGGGAAAGGTAGTCGTGATGAATCTATTGTTTCGAGATGATGATATTATTATTATTATAATTATTATTATTATTATTATTATTAATTATTATAATTATTATTATAATTATAATTATTATTATTATTATTATTATTATTATTATTATTATTAGGCTATTATTATAATTATTATTACTATTATTTTATTATTATTATTATTTTTTATTATTATTTTATTATTATTATTATTATTTTTATTATTATTATTATTATTATAAGTTTTTATCAGCTTAACAGATCTTATGAGAACAGAACTAAGCCACTGTAGGAAATTGCGAAAAATATTTTCTTTTTTGCCAGGAATTGAGTGCCAATGGAACCCTGTACACGCGCAAACCATTCGCGAACGTCTCAATAACTGAATGAGGAGGCTCTCATATGCCACACTTCGCTGCAAGCGCTTTTTTGTTATTTGCAGTCTCAAAGACAAGAAGACAAAGAAGGAGAATACAGGGAACAAACCCTACCAGAGGACAAGAGGGCAAAGAATGAGATTACGCAGCAACAAGACCATAATGTCAACCAACACGGTCGGATGTTCTTCTCGTAGGCCTAGTGGTTCTTGCGCACAGGAGAGAACCTGCTGATCCCAGGGGCGTAGCCAGGTTTTAGCACCAGGGGGAGCGGCGAGCATATTAAGATGGCGCGACCTTTAGAATTTTTCAATCAACATCAAAAAACGCCGCCGCATCAGATCATCCCCTCCCAGAGATGTCTATGGGTCCACTTTTAGAACCCAATCCAACCAAACCCATCAAATCTCCAACCCAACCCATGCCGATAATAGGTTTACTTGGCCCAACCCACTGTAATACATTACAGTTTCTTAAGTTTTCTGACCCAACCCAATCCAACCCATGGGTTAGCCTAGCCCATAGACATCTCTGTCCCCTCCCACGCAGCTCAAAAAGTCTTGACGAGCGGAAAGAAGAAAGGTCCCCGAGGTACCGATGGTCCAATAGTTTGTTGTTGCTTCTCCTCTTTAATTTTCATATTTTTAATTGTAATTTATTACATTTCCAAAAGGCGCCACTTTTCTGAAAATGTCCTCAGAGGGGAGCAGCCCTGGCTACGCCACTAACCGAACCACTCTGAACTCCGCTATTATAATAATAGGCCTATTGTAATACATCGCAGAATCGGTGGCAGAGACTGTCGCTGGCATTTGTCGTTTCTATCGGAGTTTTGTGCCTCTGCCTTCTAAGCAGCCTCTGCACACGTTTGTTGCTGTCCTTTATTCCTGTATTATCTTTGCGATTTTAAGTTTACTAGTGTGTGTGTGTGTGTGTGTGTGTGTGTGAGAGAGAGAGAGAGAGAGAGAGAGAGAGAGAGAGAGAGAGAGAGAGAGAGAGAGAGAGAGAAAGAGAAAGAGAAAGAGTGTGTGAGAGTGTATGTGAGGGAGAGAGAGAGGGAGAGAGAGAGAGAATGAGAATGAGAGAGAGAGAGAGAGAGAGAGAGAGAGAGGCGGGAAAAGAGGAAAGGACCGAACCAGCCCTAGTAATAAAGAAGTGATAGCGATATAAACGAATAGGCCTAATAAAAACAGCCTGCACAGGTTTGCAATATAATACATTTCGTGGTTCTGTTTACATTATAGACCTACGCACGAGAGAGAGAGAGAGAGAGAGAGAGAGAGAGAGAGAGAGAGAGAGAGAGAGAGAGAGAGAGAGAGAGAGAGAGATAGTCTGCGTGTGATTTTACGCCGTGGTTACCAGTTGCGTGGATGCTGTTGTGAGGTGAAGGAGTGAATCGACGTTGCGTGCCTAAGGTGATGATATCTAACATCCTCGCCATCTCCGTTACAGAGTCGAGCGGTTACTGTATACGGGGCTGTTTATCTTGCAAGCGTTGACATTGGCGCAGATCTGGAAGAGTGAGAGAATTAGGAAGTAAGAAAGTAGTTTGGGGGTTTCCTGTCTTCTTCCGTCTGAATTGCTGAATTCAATAGAACTACTTGAAAGTCGAATCTGTAGAGGAAAACTGTTTGGTTGCTATAGTATAGGTCCATTTTCCTATTGTTTGGCACAGATAACGAGACGCGGACGCAAACCAAGGCCCGCGGGCCACTTGTGACCCGCCGGCACTCATAGCGTGACCCGAGGCGACCCGCGAGGTCTTCTCAATATTTGATACAATGTAATTTTTTTAAATTTCAGAAATGTATTGGCGTTCAAATAAACAAAAAATGACTAAATAAAAGTTGCAATATGTAGAATTATGGAGTCTAGATTCTGTTGTCGAATTTTGTTCGAGCACTCAGAGCACTCCGTCGGCTTTCGTTAGTTTACTCTGCACGTAGTTATTGTGCTCGGATAAAACTAATTATCTAACGCAGATTGGATGAAGAAACTTATGTTTGTGCCTAGTCTAAACCGGTATAGTATTCTGTAATAATAACTCGATAAAGACTCCCCCCATCATTTGTTTTTCAGAAGCAGATACATGAGAGCACTTTTTATATCCGTCCAAATTCCAATAGTGTGCTTGTGGGATTAAAAATTTGTTGTTTTGGTATCAATTAAATTCATTATTGGCATTTAAGTGGAGAAATAGGGCTGAAACCATATTGATCAGTGGATAGCATATTAAATGCATCTAAGTAGTTTAACATTCTGGTAAGCAAAGGAAAACTGGGAGATTGGAAATGGGTCTATAATTTTACATAACCATTTTAGAGACATTTTTATAAATTGGAGTTATTTTGTTCATTTTTATCTAACTTCTGGGGAGTTATTGGAATATAGAGAGAATTATTATATATATTTGAGGGGGAGTCGTAGTATATAAACAATGATGGAGGAGTTCGTTTCATTATAATATGCTTTTTAAAGAAATTTGACGAAAAACTCGTGATCGAAATTCGATCAGATTTCGCAAGAGAATTGTAGGGGGCCTTGTAGTGATTCCTTTGCACCATAAATTTTGGCCATATTCGATTCGAATTTGTCGATTTTCTACATGATTTCTCTTAGTTTTGACGACAAAGACTATATATATACACAAATTAGCAATAAATCGAAGGTCCCGAGAGATATCAAAGATCTAATTGCAGATTCTTATAAGACATAGAATGGGCTTCAAATGGCGTGAGTTTTAACAGAATCGTAGGACTCAAAAAATTTTCTACCGATCAAAAAAACCTGGAATTTTAAGAAATTTGACGAAAAATTCATGTCCGAAATTCGCTCAGATGTGGAGATGGTGGTGGTGGTAATAATAATAATAATAATAATAATAATAATAATAATAATTGTAATAATAGGATTTAGAGTGGTTAACCCCTTAACTGGGGATCCCGGATATATCCGTCCATTTTACATTGAGTTACAGTCAAATACACGGTTAACCCCTTAAGTACTGTAGGATATGTGGTTCTCCATCCATCTATTTATTCACATTATGGTCTTGCTGTGTAATCTCATTCTTTGCCGTCTTGTCCTCTGTTAGGTTTGTTCCCTGTATTCTCCTTTTGCATCTACTGAGTACTGACTAGCTCTAGTGTGTAGGTCGACCAGCCTAAGACATTTCGAATCATCCATTATTTGCCGACTGACTGACTGAGGAGGTCAGAATGGACGACTGAAAAACCCGGAAATCCGGCTGAAGTCAGTTAATAATGAATCCGTCGATTCGCTTCTTACGACCTGATCGGGGGGAGGGGGAGGGGGGACCCCGTCGGTGCAGCCTGCCTCTGTTCCGTCGCTTAATTAGCTATTCCGTTCGCCGCGTCCGTCTCTGTAATGAAACGTCGGAAGTTGCAACGATCTACGCGCTTCCGGTCCCCCCCCCCTCCCCCTCCCACCGCCGCCGCCGCCACCGCCGAAGCAGACCATTGAGTTATCCGGGGAAGAAGAAGAAGAAGAGGGAGAAGAATTATCCGATACTTTTAATAGGAGGAGAAGAATTATCTTACTTTTTAATAGCACGAGATCGAAGATTAATTTTGCGAATCTAAGATGCTTTCTGATCTAAGTGCTTTCTCTGCAACTCCTCCTCCTCCTCCTCCTCCTCCTCCTCCCCTCCTCCTCCTCTTTCTCCTCCTCCTCCTTTGCACTCGGCCCTGTGTGGCGTAGTGGGCGTGGATGAGTGATTTAGTGGGTGATTGAGTGAATGAGTGAGTGATTCAGCGAGTGGGGAGTGATTGATTGAGTGATTGATTAAGTGGATTGGTTAGTGACCGAGTGATTGAGTAAATTATTGATTTAGTGAACGAGTGACTGAGTGGATTGGTGAATGATTGAGTGAGTGAGCGAGAGAGTGGAAGAGTGAGTGACTGAGTGAGTGATTTAATGAGCGAGCGAGTGATTAAGTTTGTGATTAAGTAAGCGGTTGAATGATTAAGTGGATAGGTCGGTGAGTGATTGAGTGAGCGAGCGAGTGAGTGATTGAGTGATTGATTGAATGAGTGATTGAGTGTGTGAGCCGCATTACTTAACTGATAATTAATTGCTGAACATATTTAATAACATATTTACGTGACCTCATGGTCTAATGGTCAGGTATTCTACCTTGCCCTTCGCGGCGTCTCCGATCGTTGTCCTGTTCATAGCCTACTAAGCGGAGAGGCCGGGGGAGGGGCGCTGCCTCTGGCCATCAGCAGTTCTTCAGCTGCCTCCCTCCCTCCCTCTCTCCCTCTCCTCCCTCCCCTTACGCACCTTTGTCTTCTGTTTAAACTCTCTTCGACTTCGTTTAATTGAAAATTTTCTCCCTTTCATCTTGGTCGGCGATTTTTTTGGTCGATTCATCAATTATTTCGAACGCTGATTAAATAGCAACTCTCGACTCTCTGTCTCTGTCTCTGTCTCTGTCTCTGTCCTGTCCGTCTGTCCGTCTGTCCGTCTGTCTGCCCGTCTCTCTCCCCCCCTCTCTCTCAATTGATTTTCGACCCACGAAGCCTTTCGTTGAGGAAGTGTAGTTTGGTTTCCTTTTATGTGAAAGCGTTTTGTTGCAAATTATGCAGCTCCGTTGAGCTCACCCTTGCTAGAAAAAAATGACACGTTCCTTAGAATAATTGTCTCTGGCGTGATTTCAGAAAATAACGATCCGTGATCCATGATCCATGATCCATGATCTACGATATGCGATTATCTTGTGTTTTCCTTTCAGTTTTTGGTTTTCATAATTTGCGTTGAAAGTCAACAGCTTTTTAATAAAGTTAATCAATAAGAGCTACAATTTGACGCGTGGAAGAAAACTAATAACGAATTTTCTTCTTAATTCTTCTTAATTATTTTTATTTTTAACTTTTCAGAAGTAATTTGTCTATTTAAACTTTGTACGGTATCGATATTTCGTGACCACCTGTTGTTGGTAACCGGGGATGGGGTTAAAATATTTCCACGAATCTAGCCAATGAGATTCTTTGTAGAAATACTTAACGCCTTCGTCCTCTTTTCCTTGTTCTTTCGTGAACTGAAGTTGAGTTGACAGCAAACCTCCTCTGATAAGCAGGCAATAAAACTGCGAGACGCTCGAAGTGACAAAGAATGACTAAATGGTGTTCTTTCGTGAGGGTGCTCTGTCCGGAGACAGGTTCCTATGCTCCAACATCACAGATTCGTCTCTATCTTGAGAATTTTTTTCTTTAGGACCGAATAAGCTTACTTTTTCTTTGCCGTAAAGGATCGAACATCCGCTCTAGCGTCGTTGTCCTTGGTCGCCCTTTTCTTGTTTTTCCCGCCATCTTCTCCGCTAGTACTTCTCTTTGTAGGCACGTTACTTCTCTCAGAACATGACCTTTGCATTTCTTTTGTCTAGTAGTATGTATTGTGTTTATCAGGCGTTTCTTTTCCTCTATCCTCTTCCAGGCATCTTCGTTAGCTGCCTAAGCTTTTCCATCCAGCTGATTTTTTCCATTCTTCGCCAAATCTATATCTCGAAAGCATATCTACAGTGCAGTTTCTCTATACCAAACAACGCATACAACTAATAATAATTATTGTTATAAAAAAGAAAACGACCTAATTGCCTGCCATCCAAAAGGTCTTACAAATACCATACATTACAGTGTGCTGTACATGAATGCGCATTATACAGGTTCCAACCCTCGGCCACCACTAGTAGCCTATAGAATATCTTTATTTCTCACCTGCTGCAGCCAAAGAAAGCAAATGGGCAAAACGCGTAAAAACGAAACAGACAGACAAGAACACAATGCAAACTATTAACTAGAGAGACATAACGAAAAGAAGACAGAAATTTTTACTCTGGCATGTATGGCCTACCCAGTGGCGTAGCGAGGGGACAGTGGGGGCGAACCGCCCCGGGCGGCACTTGCTCTAGGGGCGGAATTTTCGAGAAGACCCTTTTTCATTGCTTGTCAAGAATGTTGGCAAGTGTGACGGGTTTTTTGGTTGCCAGATTTTTTTGAGGGCGGCACTTTTTCGCCCCAGACGGCACCTTGTCTCGCTACGCCACTGGGCCTACCTATTTGGCAAGCTTACACATAGGCCCTATATTCCGATATCTCTTATATTAAACCTTTCAAACACATTGTCCAGAAATTTAGCATAGACCTATCGATTACTAACATTCACGTTACACAGATCAATTTTGAATATAGGCCTACTGTAGCTCGTATCTCGGTGATATTTTGGCCAGAACGAATGTCAAAAATCTTATAAAAGTATTTACTTATACAATTACTTAGTGAGTTCATGCTATAGTTTTACTCGGTGCGTTTACCTCAGCAGCATGCATATGCTGTACTTGAAGAGAAATATATCACGTTGCAGTAAAATCATATCCAGGAAAATTCACATGGGCGTCGCCGTTTCTTTTGGCCGAGAAAGAAGCCGCGGGGGGGGGGGGAGTAAACGGGCACGGGGAAGAATTTCTCTCAGGTACCATACGGTGCCAGAGAGAAATTCTACACCCACCCATGGCTGTAAAACGTAATAAACATTACATATATTACGTATACACGAGAACCAGTATTTAAATATGTAATTTTATTACGTTTTACTCAACTTTCTATATTAATAGACCAAAATCTGGGGTTTGACGTGCTCTATAGGAATACTCCGGACTCTCTTTAGTGGGATATTAGGCCTATACGGTGTTTCCGTCTCTTTTGCTCTCAGAGTCGAAAAGCGATGTATTTTGTTTAGTAACTTAACGCTGTGTGATAGATTGGTTTTGTGCGTCTATTTAAAGGTGTTTGTCAAGAAGTCGTTGTTTATCGTTTAGCGCCGCCGTAAATTCAGTGTCTAGTTAGCAGTTAGCAAAACAGCTTGGTTCTACGCGGCGGTGAAGTTAACAGCTGTTTCAGACCGACACAGAAGGTTCCATTTGTTTCGCCTTCTCTCTCTTCTCCTTCGTCCCACTCTTACTCAACTTCTCTTCTATATATATATATATATATATATATATATATATATATATATATATATATATACACTGGAGTGAATAATAGCGATTTCAGAAATACTTTATTCCTCTGGAACGTTTATAAAAATCATCGAGTGAAACTAACAAACTATTATTTTGATATAGGCCTATTTCGGAGATTGCAAGAAAGAAGCTGAAATATTGGAATGTTGGTAAGTGTTGGAGGCAATCAAAACTCAAAAGCAGGTAACTGCGCGAAATCACCATTCAGACAACTGTACATTTGACTGTTCAAAAAGCAGTGCGGGTCTAACTATTTCCATAAAAAGTCCACCTCCAGTGGTGAGTCCGAGCGTTAAAATCCAAAATTTTGCCCATTCATCACCGGAGTGGGAGCGAGACCCCGAAAGTTTGTGGGAGTTGATTCCTGACCCCCCTTCCCCCTCCCAAAAAAGATCGGACATCCAATGACAGATGTTCAAAATGATCTGCGGACACAAAACAGACCCTCTGCGGATGGCCAACAGATGCTCTAATAGCGTCTAAAAGAAAATACTCGAATTATTTTCGGCCTTTATATATAATTAATTATGTATACACAGTGTTTTATCCAGACCTGTTATAGGGGGAGATTCCCCAAACCTCAAAATTCTCCTCCCCAAAATTGAAGCAGTGACACAATTTTTGCATTAAACCGTGTTTCATCCCCTCCAGCCAAGTCAATCCCCCTCCCCCCCAAAGACCAGGGGGTCTGGATAAAACACTGCATGCACGTGTTTTCTAGACACAATACACTGGAATTTTAATCTGAGTCCAGTTTGGCAACTGCAGCAATCGTCGGTAAAACCATAACATCTGGAAATCGAGTAGATCTACTGAAAATCCAGGAGCACCAGTAGCACCGCTTCCTCCTCTTCTACTGAAAGCGCATCCGTCTTTCGGAAAGTGCGCTTTGTGTATCCTCTAGCTGTGTCTAGCCCTTTCCTATCGCAGCAGCAGCAGCAGCAGCAGCAGTAGCAGCAGCAGTGGGGGGCAGCGCCTTTCCGGGTGGCAGATATATGTTCGGCGGCATCGCACCCAGTCTCGTTAACGGCTCTTGTGCCTTTTCATCCCCCGCCCCCGGCATTTGTCAAGAACCGCTTCTTTCGAACGATTAATTGCAACTGCCGTGGAATCGGGGAAGAGGGGAGAAGGTGGGGGAGGGGGGTGCGACGGACATTTTGCTTAGAAATCTGTCGCTAACTGTACGTGGACAAAAAATGAGAATATTTTGTGACGGAAATTACGACATGTCGATAATCGAAATATCTCTTGCTAATTATACGAATTCCCACTAGGCTCTCCCATTCATCGTCGGCTCGAATTACATGTAAATGCACGAATTTCTATCTGTTGTCTTTCCTTTTCTCTCTCTCTCTAATCTCCAGACTTTTCTAGCATTGCATTCACGTGTTGGCTGAAGTTATAGAAAAGCTTTAATAAACACTGTACGATTCTCTCTCTCTCTCTCTCTCTCCGTCTCTGTCTCTGTCTCTCCCTCTCTTTTCAGGCGCTATTTAAAATTTCAACAACTAAAAGACAACAGGCGCCAAACTATCATTGTATACGATGATGATGATGATGATGATGATGATGATGATGATGATGATGATGATGATGATGATGATGATGATGATGATGATGATGATGATGGTGGTGGTGATGATGATGACGGCGAAAAAGAAGATGAAGAAGGAGAAGGAGAAGGAGAAGAGGAAAGAAGAAGAAGAAGAAGAAGGAGAAGAAATTTTTGTGTCTTATGGTTTTTGTAGCCATGCATTTCGCTGGACACTTAGACTAGAACCAAGCGAGAATAATTAATCAGGCCTATCTGCCACCGAAAACACCCGTCTAACCTAATCATCATCATCATCATCATCATCATCATCATCATCATCATCATCATCATCATCATCATTATCAACGCCAGCTTCTGGTCGCGCTATAGTTATACACTTCTGGGGCTGATTATATAACCATAGGCCTATTATTCGACCGACTGATATTAGGCCTATAGTACCGGTCGTTGTTCGTAGTATTCGATTTGGTTGGTCAACGTCTTCTACATGTTGTTACTGGATCAAAGAATGCGATCGTCGATGTCAGTGGCGCAGCCAAGGTCGCAGAATATGGGGGGAGGGGCGGGGGTTAGGAAAATGTTCGGGTAAAAATGTCTGCGACGAACAAAAATAAAGTCTCGTCGAGAAATTCCTGGCGTATCCACGCATTCTCTTCGATTACGCCACCTGCCCCCAAATTTCTCAACGGGTTTGCCCAAATCCCACGACTGGTTTCAGCCGGAATGGGGGGGGGGGGAGGGCGGCCCCTTGTACATCCCGGTGGCAACGCCAATGGTCGAAGTCCTATTCTCAACATAAATTTTTGTCTAACGGAATCGATGGTCGTTTTGACGTATAGTGGCGGCCACAGAAGGGCCACCGGGGGCCGTGCCCTTATTGAACGCCTGCCCCCTCCCTCCAGCGGGCCCAATGCTTTACTGCATTCATTCTAAGCAACCAGTCCAGGTTAGTTGGTCCAAATGCTTAGAAGTTGCCACGCCAAATGCCCCCATTTGCCAAATTCTGTGGCCGCCACTACTGCCAATTAAGCCATCGGTTCCATGGGATTCTCTCGGTCGCAATGCCAGTGCACGACTCATGTCGTCTATAACGCAGAGACCGTCTTATATATTTGGACTCAGTTGGCTTCCTCATCAGATTCGCCGAATAAGAAACGGACCTGCAATTTTATAATAACCCAGACCAGGGATATTTTTAAGCCCCCTTAACACCATCCCCCAACACCAACACCCCTCCCCAATTTTAGACCGACACCCCCAAATCTCAGCTATGCTATGACCTTTTTTGCTTGTCAGACTTTTTTGGCAGGGAACCCCCAGAATTTACCGACACCCCCAAATTGATAACCCTAGAAATAACCCTGACTCAGACGACGTCGGTCAAGCGACTTCCTTGCGACCGGGTCCTACCTGGACGTAGGTTACTTAATCAATCAATCGATAAACTTCTATGGTGCCACTATAATAATGCCCAGGGCATCATCCGACGATGGCACACCAAACTTACTACAGACACCGATTGGACTTGTTCGTTTTGTGTTCGATGCAGTGTTTAATCTACACTCCTGGACTCCGGGGGGGGGAACTGACAAAGCCGGGGGGGTGGAATTCTGCTAGGGGCCGCTGTTAGTCCATGTAGTATTCCAAAATTTCCGGGGGGAATTTGAAATTTCCGTTCCGCGGGGGGTGGGAGGAAAGGGCAATTCCCCCCCCCCGGAAACAGCCTAGATTAAACACTGGTTCGATGCAGTCCGATGCATCCTATAGACCCAAGAGCAAAAGTTACTCGTTGGGCGCATCATCGGACTGCATCCATCGAGTAACCGATAAGAAGCCCCGCCGTGATGAGCACCGAGTCCTGCGTTGAAGTGGCGATTACACGTGTCTTTTACGGGAGTTTTCTTACGGCCGCTGTAAAGGTTTGTTTTCGAAGAAATTCGATGATTTTCGCATTTGGTCGAATCTTCCGGCGAAGTTAATCGTCGTGGCGCTGGTTTTCGATGCGCTGCTGCGGCGCCAGCTGCTTAGTCTCTTGCATCTACTTACTTATGCAGGTTACGAATAGAAGACAAATAAGCATGGTCTGTTAAAGGCCAAGAGGTCGAAAGGTCATGGACAAGAGAGCTTTGTTGGTTTACGACTGAACGAACCGTTCGTCTCCTCTACTTGTTAGCTCTTCATCTGTTTACGTGCTTACGTTAATATTATTATGAGCTATAAGACTTCGTATTCTAAGAATGGCTAATTGATCTACAAATGAATCTACAGTAAATTTGATTTGATTTTGATTTAGCAGGATTTAAAGTGGCTTAGAAGGCATTACTGCCTGTGTGAAAGCCACTTAGGGACGCTAACGGGGCTTGAACCCGCTCCGTCGGCCTACCGCTCCAGCACGTAACCCCACTCTGCCATCTTCCGCCCCATAATCGCCAAACAATCGCTTAAGCGATCGCCTTTTACAAATATATGTTTAATAGTTTTATTGTTTATAATCCGATACGATCGAAATAATAATAGGCCCAGGGGAGGTTCCAAGTTGGGGATGACACGCGCCAGTTCTAAGGTCTAGAGGCCTAAGGCCTAGAGGCCTAGAGCACCCAGGTAAACCTTTGATGCAACTCATCGCCTGCCACTTGACGCTTTCAAACTCTCCTCGACTGTTAATTTCAGCGTCTCTCTCTCTCTCTCTCTCTTTCTCTCTATCTCTCTTTCTATCTATCTATCTATCTCTCTCTTTCGCTTAAGCGCTCTTTCGTTTGTAAAGCGCTGTCCTGGACATCGATAAGCAACACGCCGAGAGGAGAGAGAGGAGAGAGGAGAGAGAGAGAGAGAGAGAGAGAGAGAGGAGGGGAGAGGGGAGAGGAGGGAGAAAGAACGGAGAAATAATTGAATGTCCTGTTAAATTAATCAAGAGAAAGTTGCGCAACAAAACGGATTAACGGAATGGAAGAATGGTGAGCAAGTTACTAGGGAAAGAATAGAGCAACAGCATTCAAATGGCGGTCCGCAGGCCGGATCCGGTCCGCTAGGGGTGTGAAATGGCCCGCGAACATACTCGAGCAATAAATAACTATTTAAGGCCTACAGTAATACTTGTAACATATTTTTAATGTCTTGTTTTCGATTTACCCGTTTTCTATCTCCTATCAGCTAAATGTTTCAACTAAAAAAACGTTAACTTGGCCCTCGGGCGCCAGTTATAAAAAAATTGGCCTTCATAAGATTTAATTTAATGCCCCTGGAACAGAGTGTCTCAATTACTTATAATAATTAATCGAGTTTAGCTCTGTTGAAAAATCAACGCAAAGCGACAGCACTCCGTAATTTAATTTTCAGACATTTTTACGATGAAACTCTTGACGCGAATTCTGAAAAATCTCTTTTCAATAATTTCTCCGCCAATGATTAGCGATCGATCTTCGTTTGTCAGCTGCGTTCATTGGCTTCGTCTTCTCCTTTTCTCAGTAAGAAACGTTTGGCAGCAAAACATCTGCTTCTAATTTAAACGCAAACGACTTCTGTCATCGATGCAGGCAAAAACACAAGAGAGAGAGAGAGAAAGAGAGAGAGAGAGAGAGAGAGAGAGAGAGAGAGAGAAAAAAAGAAAAGAAAAAGGGAGAGAGAGAAAAGAGAGAGGAAGATAGACTGAGAGAGAAATATGGTGTGAGAATAGAAGGAGGAATAGAAAGAGAAAGAGAGGGAGAGGGGAAGATAAAGAAAGGAAGAGAGAAAGAGAGAATATGGAGTTATAATAGAAAGATGAATTGAAAGAGAAAGAGAGGGAGAAAGAAAGAAAAATGGAGAAGAGACATGGAAGAGAGACAGACAGAGACAGAGAGAGGCAGAGAAAGAGAAGAGACACAGAAAGAGACAGACAGAGAGAGACAGATAGGGATAGAGAGCCAGAGAGAGGCAGAGAAAGAGAAAAGGGAGAGAGCGCGGGATAGAGAGAGACAGAGACAGACAGAGAGACAGACAGGAAGAGAGACAGAGAAAGAGGAAAAGGAGAGAAAGAGAAAGTAGACATGGTTAATTTTGGAGTGTTGATATAATTGAAGCGGCGCATTAGAAAGAGACTCTGTTTGGTTTTTATCTGGGTCTCGTAGCTGCCTTTTGTTTTAAAAGACACTTTACTCTGAAGAAATCCGTTTGAAAGTGGAGTCATGTAAGTAGGAAACCTGTGTTTTGTGTTTCAGAAACTGTGCAGACTCTTAAGTTACCAGCGTCACTCGGTTCCTCTCTGGGCAAAAATTATTCACAGCCTTGTGCTTAACGATTTATTTGAGACACGAATTCATTCTTAAAGTTAAACCAGGATTGGGTTGCAATCTGAGATCAGACTTCGTGTTAATGTTGATGTCTGCAAATGAACTCACAGTAACTTAAAATCTTATCATGAGACATCTTAACGACATTTTACAGATCATATAGACAGATGGAATATCAGATGCAGTTCATTGGGCAAAATTGCCTCTTTTAATATTACCCGTTTGGTTAAATGGGGTTAGGTCTATGGGTGGTTGGCTGGATGATTGGCTGGGTGATTGTTTGAGAGTCAATCCGAAAAGAGGTTTCATGGAAGATTTCCGTCTTGGTCTGAATAGAGGCATACCCAGAGCTGACGTTGAAATTTCTCAGAACCACGCGACGAAAGATATGCAGATTCGTCGCAGACATTTTAACTAAATACTCAAAACGAAGTTGCGTCATCGTCTCTTTCGCATCCAATAGCACACCTATGGCTGGCGGAGACTAAGTCTTGGGAAAGGGAGAAGGGGGCCCACGTGGGAGGGAGGGGAGGGGAGGGGAGGAGGAGGGAGGAGGGAGGGAGGGAGGGAGGGAGGGAGGAGGGAGGGAGAGGGGAGGAAGCAGGACGGGGGGTTTAAGCCCCTGGCGGTGGGCGGTGTCATTCGGTGCATCGCTCGATAGTGACGTCACTGCTTCCGACGAAGAACTATTCATTTCGAGGAAGTGAAGTGATTTTTGGAGGAGAAAGAAAGAGAGAGAGAGAGTTCGCCAGCTCCGTTCCTCTTAACCTCCGTCTGGCCATTTCCACTTTCTCCACTCGGAAAGCCTCTTGAATTTTTCATTCCAGTGAGAGATAATTGCGGCTGTTTGGTGGTGGAGAGCGGTTGGCCTCTTGCGCCTGACCCCTGACCCCGGGTGGTACCGTCGTCGTCGTCGTCGTCGTCGTCGTCGTTGGAGAGTGTCAGGCGTTAATTAGTAAAATACGACATATTGCGGGAACAATGGCTGAAGAGAGAGAAAGAGAGAGAGAGAGAGAGTCATTAATTAATAATGTGACTTAGACGAGAGTCGAGTATGCCTCCATGCCAGTGGCTGGCTTGCAGATAGCGGTGGGCGCTCGGGGTGGAGTAGATAAAAATGTTCGCCGAGTCAATTTTGCCCCCCCCCCACTGTGGGCCACATCTGGCTGGCGCCAGGGGCCACCGGCCCACAGCGTCCCCCTCTGCCCGCCCGCTATTGCCTCCATGGAGAGAAGAGTATCTCTGAGTTCTTTCATTTAGCTCTCTGTCCGTCTGTCTCTGTATCTGTTGCTGTGTCTCTCTATGTTTCTCTCTGTCTCTCTCTCTGTCTCTCTCTCTGCCTTTCACTAGTTCTCTCTGTCGCTCTCTGTCTCTCTCTGTATCTCTCTTTGTCTTTCTAAGTCTGTCTCTGTGTCTACCTCTGTATCTCTCTCTCTCTCTCTCTCTCTCTCTCTCTCTCTCTCTTTATGCCTCTCTCTGTCTCAATCTGTCACTATCTGTGTTTACATCTGTATCTGTCTCTGTCTGTCTTTCTCTCTTTTCTCCTTTCTCTGACTTCTTTGTCTTTATCTCTCTATCTTTCTCAGCATGCCTCTGTCTCTGTCTGTCTCTCCTGTATTTTTATTTTCAGCTGTTATGATGTAATCTAGTTGCTCAAGCAATATTCGCCGAATTCAACTGCAAATATATAAGACATACTTGACGTAGGATTGAAACCACCTGTTCATAACGCTGCTTCTATTTACTACAATTTCGCATTAAAATATTTCTTCCATAAAGAATGCAAATGCCTGTGTGAGAGATAGATTACACACACACACACACACACACACACACACACACACATGGTTATACGCAATGTTTTATACAGGCCTGTTAGGAGGAGATTTTCTCCCAAAGCCCCAACACCCCACCCCCCAAAAAAAATCCCAGCACTTACACAAATTTTGCATTGAACTGTGTGTCTTCCCTCCAACCAAGTCAATTTTCCCCCACAAAAGCCTCAATCCCCCCAAAGGCCTCAATTCCCCTCACGACTCAATTCCTCCCAAAGGCCTGGAGTCTGAATAAAACAATGGAACTTATGCGAAATTCCCCCCAAAGGCCTCAATGCCCCCCAGGACTCAATTCCCCCAAAGACCTGGAGTCTGGATTAAACACGGAAACTTATGCGACATTAAATTGTGTTCGCAAAATAAAAAATGCCGAAACAGCATTAACGGTCTGACAAAAACTTTCCACGCTTGCGACTCTTCTCTCCAATCGAAAACGCAGCTCTTAAAACGCACTTCAACACCCGACTTGCAACAGTCCTGCCTTCCGCCATCTTTGCGATAGGCGTGGCTCCATTTCATCCTCTAGGGTCCATGCGCCTACCATCCGGGGACAAGGTAATGAACTCGTAATGAGGGAATTCATCCCAGTAACATATTCCTTAAATAATGGAACTGTACCTTTATAGGTCAGAACGTTCCAAGCAGAGATCTCGAGTGTCACGTGACAGAGGAATGACTCGAGCACGTGACAAACATGAAGATGTCGCTTAAAGTTGAATTTTAGGAACAGAAACACATTTTTGCAATATTTATGAGATTACTCGGATTTTTTAAATATACAAGCAATATCAACAGAGTCCAGATATATCACATGTTTGCTTTCTATAGTATGTTTGTACAAGTTCAACACATAATCAAAAGTTTTCTATAGCACAATTGTCTGTGTTGACAGGGACGCAGCCAGGAATTTGATTTGGGGGTATAATGTGATTTGGGGGTATAAATCTTAAAAATCTTTGAAAGTCTTAAAAACACTTTGAACATTTTAAGATAGTCTGATTTGGGGGGGTATGTATACCGATATACCCCCCGTCGCTACGCCCCTGGTCATTGGCACAGACAATACACAATGAATCATCATATTCATCATCATCATCATCATCATCATCGTCGTCGTGGTCGTCATCCTCACCAAACGCCAATGAACACCTAGAATTGAATGCCACTATGCCTGACATACATGTATCTTCTAGAAACCGCAGTATATATAAAGGGAGAGAGAGAGACGGAGACATAGAGAAAGATGCATAGACACAGAGACAGAGAGACAGACTAAGACTGAGACAGGCACAGAGACAGACATAGAGAAAGAGAGATAGATGTGCGCCTGATTATTTGGCGAATGCTATTATCCAATGTTAATGTTATTTCAACCAAAGACAAATCAACTCAATAAAGTTGCTTTCACCATTGAAACAATAATTTTCTAGCACTTCTTGGCTTATTTTGTTTAGCTTCAAGCGACGTTTCTAGACACTATTCACAGGTAATCTGCAATATCTCAGATTGTCCAAGTATTTGATCATTTTTGATGCAACCTGCCGAAGCAACATTTGCAGAAGCTGCAGCGGTAATACTCGTAACTATACTGTTCTGAGGGCGGAGTCTCGGGGAAAGGAGGGAGATGGGCTGGGGAGACAGGGTGCCCCTCGATTCCCCCATCTGGGTGCCCAAAATCTGCCGCCCAAAATGTGTAAAACGTTGGCGAAGAATTAAATTAGTTTGAGATTGTATATCTTGCAAGTTGCAACCTACAGACACTTTTGAGTATCACAAACATTAATTTTGACATTTTGACGCCTGTTTCAAGACAATCACAATAAGGCGTACGTTGGGGTGGATCTAATGGCGCAAAGCGAAATGCATTGGACGATGGAAAATGCATTTCCCATCATCAGCCGTGAAGGAAAGAGTCTGTATATATCACTCCTAGACTCAAGAAGCCCAACCTGGATACCGCTGATATTAAGTCATTCAGACCGATTTCCAACCTGTCGGTGCTGTCGAAACTGCTCGAGCGGCTCGTGTCACATCAATTTATCCGCTACCTAACGACCTACAATCTCCTTCCAGACCTCCAGTCCGCGTATCGGGTACATCACTCAACCGAAACTGCAGTTTTGAAATAATGTGTCGCTGGACATCCTACGAGCGCTGGACGCAGGGGATGTAGCGGTCTTGGTGTTGCTGGACCTCACCGCCGCCTTCGACACGGTGGACCATGATACACTACTGAAACAGTTGGAGCAATATCGTATGGAGTAGCGGTCGAGTGCTCCAATGGTTTTCCTCAATATCTAACGAATCGGGTGCAGCATGTATGTTGCGCAGGCTCAACCACTCCGCCGACCTGTTCAGTACGTGGAATTCAAAAGGCTCCGTACTAGGGCCTATTCTCTTCGCGCTCTACGTCGCCGACCTGATAAGCATTGTCCAACGGTTCGGGCCCAAGCACACCTCTACGCTGACGACACGCAAGTTTATGGAAGCAGCCCTCCTGCAGCAGTTCATCTGCTCCAGCAGCGTGTCACTAGGTGCCTGGTCGAGGTGACCAGGTGGCTGAAGTCACATCAGCTGCAACTCAATGCTTCTAAGACTGAAATATTATGGATCACCTCTGAGCGTCATCAACACATGACACCGACGACCTGTATCAGCATCGATGGACTTGAGGTGCAACCAGTGTTGTCTGTCCGAATCTCGGGATCCACATCGATAGCACATTATCGATGAGGACCCATGTCTCGAAAAGACAATTGCCAGCTGTTTCAACGCACTCCGGCTGATCAGAAGTGTACGAAGATCAGTGTCAGTCACCGCCCTCAAGTCACTGGTTTCATCAATGGTAATGACCAAACTAGACTACGGGAACGCGACACTCGCCGGATCACCGAAACACCTGCTGGACCGTCTCCAGGTCGTATTGAACGCAGCGGCGCGGTTGATCTTTCAGGTCCCTTCTCGTGAAATCGTAACACCGCTTCTACGAGACTTGATCGTGGCTATCAATGCCTGCCGAGCGGATTGAGTTTAAGCTAGCAACGCTGGCTTATCGCTGCCTGAACGGTATTGGCCCAGAGTACCTGACGACGGAATTAGTACGGGTCGCAGATCAGGCAGGTCGGCGTCGCCTGAGATCTGCTGGAACCGCTTCTCTGGTTGTTCCTTTGATGCGCCTTCGTACTAAATTAGGCGATCGTGCCTTCTCCCAAGACTGCTGCAAGGGCATGGAACCGCCTGCCTTCTTCAGTTCAACTCTCCCTAACGCCAGACACCTTCAAGAAGAATCTTAAAACTTGGCTATTTCGTCGGAGCTATTGTAATTTATAATTTGTAATGTGTCCACGCAGTCACTGTATTAGTTGCCATCATAAATCTCTACGTTGTATAATAATGTATGCCTATATCTGGCTACGTAAGCGCTTATAGCAGATGGCGTCTCAATGCACGACATTCAAACGACCGTTCATACGCTAATCTAAGCGAATCTCGCATATTTTCCTTCAGTCAGACATCAATGTTCTCCGTATTCTTGACCGGCGCCACCCCTACCTCCCTCCCTCCCCCCCAAAGGGGTAAGGAGAGGGGTCGGCGGGAGGGGGGCTCCTCGTCGGTTCGCCATCTGTCGACTAAAGTGTGGGAAACGTTGGCGAAGAATTGATTTTTGAGATTGTATCTCTCCTCGCACTCAAAGTGACAT
This sequence comes from Metaphire vulgaris, assembly GCA_018105865.1. Taxonomy (NCBI): domain Eukaryota; kingdom Metazoa; phylum Annelida; class Clitellata; order Crassiclitellata; family Megascolecidae; genus Metaphire; species Metaphire vulgaris. The sequence goes on from CM030853.1 coordinate 14,440,011, forward strand.
TGCTTCTATAGAAGACTGCAACTACGTTATCTCTGCCGAATTCCACGGAGTTCTCATTCAAAGCACGTTACTCATGAGGTTGGCTCTTTCTCTCTCTCTCTCTCTCTCTCTCTCTCTCTCTCTCTCTCTCTCTCTCTCTCTCTCTCTCTCTCTCTCTCTCTCTCTCTCTCTTGTCTTCTCTCTCTCTGTTTCTGTCTGTCTGTCTGTCTGTCTGTCTGTCTGTCTGTGTGTCTGTCTGTCTCTCTCTGTCTTTCTCTGTCTTTCCCTGTCTTTCTCTGTCTTTCTCTGTCACTGTGTGTGTCTCTCTCTTTGTCTCTCTATCTCTCCGTCTCTCTCTGTCTTCCTCTGTCTTTCTCTGTCTCTCTGTCTTTCTGTCTCTCTCTCTCTCTCTCTCTGTCTTTCTTTCTCTCTCTCTCTCTCTCTCTCTCTCTCTCTCTCTCTCTCTCTCTCTTTCAATCTCTCAGTCTCTCTGTCTGTCTGTCTGTCTCTCTCTCTCTCGTTCGACTTGCGTTACCTTGCCCGAGATATTGCAATCGATGTGCAACGACTGTGGATGAGAACTGCTACGTAAGCATTTTTTCCAGCGTTACCATGTTCCGCCATCTTGTGACTTCCATATTGGGTTTGACGATCAAAATGAGTCCGGTAACTATTCAGAACGAGCTGCGAACCAACATCTCTCTGTCTATCTGTCTCTGTCTCTGTCTCTTTCTGTCTCTGTCTTTAACAGTCAATCTATCTGCCTGTCTGATTCTGTTTGTCTCCCTCTGTGTTTGTTTGTGTGTGTGTCTTTTCATTGTCTCTATGAATCCGGAGTGATAATGCAGATCGTTGGACGTCGAACTCTTTTGCTGGCGATGACGTCATTGCTGACGTTGACGTGATTGTTTTTGATTGACGACCAATCATTGTTAAATACCGTTTCATTGTTGTTCGCCGCCGTACCTTCCGTTTCTATGACAACGTCACCGGAGAACATCGACAGCAGAGGCTGCTCTGTGGTCTGTAGGCGGGGCGGTAGCGAAGCTCCGCCTATTGGTGGGCCGGGTTCTGTCAGAGCTCCGCCCACGTACGGGCTATTTTCGGACGACGCTCCGCCCACGATTGTCGTCGGCGTCGAAGGGGACGTCGGTGTTTAAGGCAGAAGAACACGACGACTCCTCCCCCACGAATAGACTCGGGTCTGGATTGGTCGGACCGTCTTGAAGGAGGCGGGGCTGGGAATAAGAAGCTCCGCCCCCGATCACGTGATCGCGCTGCACAGGCGTTCCGGCCACGAAGCTCGGGCAGCTCTGGACGTGAACGTAGTTCTGGCTGTCCTCGTTGTCCGTCTCGCGGTGGTAGAAGTAGTTGAAGTTGGAGACGATGACGGGGACCGGGAGGGCGATGGTCAGGACCCCGGCGATGGCGCACAGGGACCCGACGAGCTTTCCCCAGGCGCTGATCGGTCGCATGTCGCCGTACCCCACGGTCGTCATCGTCACCACCGCCCACCAGAAGGCGTCCGGAATGCTGCTGAACTGCGTCTCCTCCGAGTCGGCCTCGGCGAAGTAGACGGCGCTCGAGAAGAGAATGACGCAGATGAGGAGGAAGAAGATGAGCAGGCCCAGCTCCCGCATGCTCGCCCGGATCGTCTGCCCCAGGATCTGCAGTCCCTTCGAGTGACGCGACAGTTTGAAGATCCGGAAGACGCGGACGAGGCGAATGACCCGCAGGATGGCCAGGGACATCGCCTGGCTGTTCGCCCGGGTCTCGTCGGCAATGACCGTCGCCAGGGTGATGAAGTACGGCACTATGGCAACGAGGTCGATGAGGTTCATGAGGTTCTTGAAGAAGTACAGGTGGTTGGGCGCGGCGGCGAATCGCACGGCCAGCTCCGACGTGAACCAGACGATGCAGACGGTCTCTATGACGAAGAACGGCTCGTTGAAGGTGGGGATGTCGTCATGCTCGATCGTCGTCTCCTTCCTTCACCGACGAACTGCTGCTGCTGCTGCTGCTGCTGCTGCTGCTGCTGTTCGCCGTCAGATTGACGATCCTGAAGTTCTGGAACTCGGGCAGCGTCTCCATGCAGAATGTGACGATGGACAGGAGGATGACCGCTATGGACATGATGGCGATGATCCGGGCGGCGATCGACGACTCCGGGTACTCGAACAGGAGCCAGATCTTGCGCTGGAACGGTCGCTTCGGCATCGGTTTCTCCTCCTCGCGGACGAATCCCTCGTCCTCCCGATACCTCTCGATCGCCTCGTCGCTCAGCTCGTAGAACCGGATCTCCTCGGAGAAGATGTCCAGCGGGACGTTGATCGGTCGACCGGAGCCGTCCGCCGCTCTGGTAGAAGTAGAGGATGGCGTCGAAGCTCGGCCGGTTCCGGTCGAAGAAGAACTCGTCGCGGACGGGGTCGTAGTGGCGACCGCGACGCTCCGGGTCCCCGAGCAGCGTGTCGGGGAAGCGGTCGAGGGTCCGCAGCTGGGTCTCGAAGCGCAGGCCGCTGACGTTGATGACGACGCGGTCGGAGGAGGAGGAGGACGAGGAGGAGCAGCACGTGACGCCACCGGATGCGGTGACGTCATCGTAGTGGAGCGTTCGTCCTTTGTCGAGCACCGAGTCGCTGTCGCGGGAAATTCGTCTGAAAAGCAACGAGAATGGAACGCAGAGATATAAGGCATGCACGTAGCTTCATGTATAGGAGTTAACTTCTACTAGGCCTCTATGCCCCAACCCACCCGCCCACTTCCCACTTGTTGAGAGGCTACCTTATCAACAGTAGCGTCATTTCACACTTTTCTTGGAGGCGAGATAATTTTTGGAACAATTTTGGGCAAATTTTGGCAAATTTGTAAATTGGTGACATTTATGGCAAATTTTGGGCAATTTTTGCACATTTCACATTTATTTATTTATTTAATACATCATATATTATTTCTTCATTTCCTTGGGGGCACGGCCCCTCCCCCATGACGCCTTGCATATGGAAGAGGGAATGTATAGGGGTTGGGTCTCCACTTTTTATCCAAGTTTACGCCAATGCGTGACTTATAGAGCGTCAATCATTTATACAATATGCTTGCATCTGGAGCGCTTCTGAGTGATTCTTCACAAGATGCGCTATATAAATATTACTTCAATTACGATGCATTACAAAACATTACGAAACATGATGAGAAATTTACACGAATATATCTCCACGAGTATCGCACTGTAGGCCTACGAATGGTGCTGGTAACTTGTGATATAGGATAGATCTGCTATCTGCTATCGTTAAGAGCGTTCAATGTGTTTGTAAATCAATGAAGATTGAAGCCACTTTTTGCTGGTAAGGACGAAGATTGCGCGATTCATTCGGACGCTTTGATGAATGACAGCAGATAAACAAACAGAGGACGCGAGAGAGAAAAGGCTCAGAGACAGTAATTGTAAACAATTTCAAGTCACTCGACACGCAGTACACAGAGTACTCGAATTGAAAGTCTCGCATACTGGACCGCAAACCAACTCGTCTGATGCACGATTCTTCATTCCTGCGGAGCTGTTAATTCGAAGATATTATGCAAACATTCATTCTGCTATCTTCTGCTGCTGCTGTCAAGAACCTCAAAAGTACACTAAAGACTAAGACCTTAGGTCGGGGCTACTCAGATGGCGGACCGCGGACCGCAGTCCGGACCGCAGAGGATTTCAAAAACAGGCCCGCCAAAAATGTTGTAAAATTTAAGATATGCAGATGACGTCATACTCATCGGAAGTTCAACTGCAGAAATACAAGATCCTGTATCCATGATGGAATTAATAGGCAGAAAATATAATAATTATGATAATCAATATTACTAAGACAGAGTTAATGACACTAAAGGACAAGAACTGTGCCATCAAAATTCAGAACATAATATTGCCAACTTCCCGTGCCTAGGGTCCATCGTGAAATAGAAGCAGATTGAGTGAAGAACGAACGGCAGGAGCATCACTAAACAAACAAGATATGGAAAAGTCACAGCATTCCAGTGAGAGCACCATAAGTTCCACTACTGAGATCACCGGTGTGGCCGGTCGCTACATATGGCTGCTAAAGCTGGACAATAATGAAAGAAGACGAACAGCTCATACAGGGATTTGAAATGAAAGGACTAAGGCAAATCATGAGAGTTTCTTGGAGAGCAAAGAAAATGAATGAATGGGTAATGGATAAAGCAGGGCTGCAAAGAACCCTATTGGAAACAGTAAAGTAAAGACAACCGAATTACTGGGGACATATTTTGCGAACAAAACAGGACTGTCTAGAGAAATAAATAATACAAGGCACAATGCCAGGATCTCGAAAAAGAGGAGATAGACCAAGAAACACGTGGGAAGGACAACATCAAAGAATGGACAGGACTCACTACTTTAGAACAGGCAACAAGAACAGTAGAAGACCGTAACACTTACACTTAGGAGAAGGCAGTCCACAAAGCAGCCAATCTTCGGAAACGAAGACGGTTAAAGACGAGACAAGACAAGACAAGGAGACTGTTCACTGGCAGATATAAAAACTCTTAAGCATTAAAGTTTGAGGAAAACGCTCTTTGAGTTCTTTCATCGTTGACCCAGTTCAACAGATGCAATGCTGCTGAACAATGAGCAGGATACGAGAGGGAGAGAGAGAGAGAGAGAGAGAGAGAGAGAGAGAGAGAGAGAGAGAGAGAGAGAGAGACCCAGAGGCGACTGCAACACTGGACTTGAATCCTCACCCGATTACCCACTTATTTCGTTCCGGTTTCCGGCGGTCGGATAAGGTCGATGGGATGGGAGGGAAAGGTGAAGGGTTCTCGGACCGAACGGCCTTAGGGCATCATGGCCTCAGGCAGTCGCTGCTGGTCCAGTAGTTCGTCCCGCTCTCAGCTGGACTCCGAAGGCGCAGCAAACGACGGAACAGCTGCTGCTGCTGCTGCTGCTGCTGCTTGTTACGGGTTTCAATTCGGATTTTGTGAGAAGATGGAAAATAAACGGTTACGAGCGATACAAAAAATAGCATCTTCTACAAACTCTGGCGGTGCGAGGCGGGTGGAGGGGCGGGTGAGGAGCGGCGGCGGAGCGGGGGAAGGGGCGCGTGTCGGGATTGATATCCATCCTCCCATCGGAGGATAGGAATTTCCTGCAGCGGAGCCGACGATGACGTGGGCGGTGGGCGCTGTGCAGACGGACTGACGGAGTCTGTTGATTCGAGAGACTGGCGATGGAGAGGGAGGGGGTTGAAGCAGGGGTGCTACGTTTAAACACGGGGTTGGAGGGGACTGATTGTGTGTGTGTGTGTGTGTGTGTGTGTGTGTGCGTGGACGGGCGGAGGGGGTGGTCGGATGGGCGGCGGTGGGTGGCCGGATGCCCTGCGGTGGAAGACGTTCGCCCCGCCGGACAAAGACCTCTTCGGAGGAACAGACGTTCGCCCGGCGGCGGCGGCGGCGGCGGCTGCCTCGTTCTCGCAGGCACCAGAACCGCCGAATGACGTCAGAGACTGCAGTTCCGTCGGGAGGCGAACGGAAGGGCAGGACGAGGAAAACAAAGGAGAGGAAACGGCGGAAGGAGGCGGCGGCGGCGGAGGGAGTGAGGCCGATGATGTAAAGCACCCTGGCCAAGATTTTCTTCGTTTTTTTCTCCCGTTATAAGAAAATGGAGAATTGACAGAGGCCGTATATTGAGATACTGATATCTGGCGGACAGACGCGAAGAGTGGCAGAATTAACGACTCACCAACCGACTGACTTTCTGTCTGACTTTGCCTTCCATTGACACGACCTTAACGACTGACTGGCAGAAAGACAGACTCACCGACTGCATCTAAAAGATCTTCAGACAGACAGACATACAGTCACATACTGACTGACTCTGACCGACAGGCAGAGACTGCATGGCAGGCAGACGGACAGACAGACTGACATTACATGCAGACAGACAAATTGACTGACTCATTGACTAACTGACTCACTGATTGACTCATTTTATAATAGTAATCTTTATGACTATTAGGTAACACACACGTTCTGTCTGCAGAATGCAGAACGGTTTGATAATGAAATCTCAAACAATTCGATGCTTTATATCGTCTAAGAAATGGCTGCAGGCAATCAGAATACAGCAATAGACAACGAAACGTAAGAGGGCGAAGGTCTTCTGTTACTCTGAACTACACAATACTACGCGGCCAATAGGAAGTTAGGCGTGGGTTGAACACGTTTCGCTTATAGTCTATCAGAATTCTTTTAAGGCTCATTTTCGCCTGTCTTATCCACCGTAGACTGTCGTCTGGTCTGATATCCTGTTGTTTTGGCGTACCATCGGTTGATTCCTCTGTGCATTAGGAATTTATGAAGTGGCGCTATAGAAGTTTAAGAATAGGTTGGAGATTAGGTTCGATCAAGATCTAATTTTTTAAAACTCTCAGATGAAATTGGGTTAAGGACAGCATTTTCCAGGCTCATGGTTTTCTAAGACACAGGTTGATGTGAAAAATTGATAAAAAATGCCATGCAAGCAAAAGGCTATCGACCGTATAATATCATGATACTCTGTCGTGGCTAATCAGAGGAAAGGGAGAATCCGTCATTGGCTGCTCAACTGTCCTCATTAGCATACTGAGCAAGTACTGAGCGCAGGTGCAAGTAGAGTAGCATCAGGCTCAGTTTCACCTTCTCTTACCTCTCCAGTCTTAGCTAATTACAGTAGAACGACCTCGAAACGAGATACGCACCATCTTTTACCTCGAAGCATAGGTATGCCTATAGTATAGATGTACCTACGAAAATACACGTCAATAATGATGATGATGACGACAACGACGACGACGACGACGATGATAATGACGGCGACGACGACACAGTTGAACACGTTGTCTGCGGTGCAGTACTTTTCCAGGCGCGGCCGTTGTGCGACAATAGCGACATTCCTGGCTTCATGTGCATTGGACAGAGGACGTCAAATGACGCCCACAGCGTTCAACGCGTGAACCGCCTTTCGGCTGCTATCTTCTGTAGGCACGTATTGAACTTATGTGTCACCAGTGGCGTCTCCAGGATTTGGCAAGTGAGTGGGGAAGTTTCGTTGGCGTGGAAACTTCTAAGCATAGGGGCCAGCCATTTGTTGATAGGTATGTAGTTGTAAGTATAGGGTCCCAACAGGAGAGACCAGGCATTGAATAGGAGAGGGACACGCCCCCCATGCCGTCCATGTGGAACCGCCACCGTGTGTCGATTTTATACAAAAGGATGTTTACTTGATAGTGTCGAGTGTCGACTTCATCTTTGGTTCTAATTCTATTTTAAAGCACTTGAGTCAGGGGTGTAGCGACGGGGCGGGAAGGGGTATATTCAAAATATAGGCTATATCCTCTTCAAAAAATCAGGCTACCTTAAAGTTTTTAATGTGTTTTTAAGATTTTCATAGTTTTTTTTAAAGATTTATACCCCCAAATCGCATTATTCCCTCAAATCAAATACCTGGCTACGCCCCTGCTTGCAGTTATGAAATTTAAAAAAATAATAAATGTTATAATCTTCTTAAAATTGTTCTAAGCTTACAATAAGTTGACATCAGACAAATTCCGGAATTCAAGAAAGGCAACGCTGTTCACCCAAACACTTAACTGAGTAAGTCTTACTCTGGTCACAGAATTGAGTCGATAGGGCGAAAACTCATTTCTAATCTGATCTAATCTCAGACTTCTATGGCGCCACTTCACAATGCATAAAACAATAACCACAATCAAATCAAAATCACACAAGATTCAGGTCAAATCCAGGGTATCAGGTCCGAGACAACCTTTCAACATTTCTTTTCATTGTATATTTAAAACGCCAACATTTCTGCAAAAATATTTAATGCTACGAAATCATTGCTTAGGTAGGTAACTAACTAAGTAAGTTATCACGAATTTATATAGCACCCTCGAGGTTAGTACCCTAGCAGCTGCTGTGTAAGACATCGTACAATCGGACAGGCAATTGGAAGATAACAGAACTGGTTATTTTCATTGCGTCGAAAACAAACAACTGAACGCGTGTCGTCATGTGGCCATAGATCGATCATTGGCAGTGCATGGCTGGCAGAGTCCAATGTACATGGGGACCCTAAACATAGCATGTAAACAACTAAATCAAGCGCTATACGATGAAGCCCCGGAGTCGTCTATAATGAAAAGCCAGTAAACCAGTTTAACCTCAAGACGAAAAAGCGGCAATGGACATACAGGCAGTGGCGGCTCCACAGGGGTGCCCGAGGAACTGTGCTCCCCTTATTAAATGCCTCCCCAGTGGCCCCCCTGTTGGGGTCCTATACTTACTACCAGGGACGTCATTTTAGGGGGTGCAAGGTACCGTTGCCCCGCCTCCTGGTTTTTAGGAGAAAATGTTCGCGAATTTTCTTGTTCTTAAATTCATTGTGTTCTCAATTGTTTTTATAATTTTATTACAATCACTGGTATGTAGTATGTACTATGTAGTATCGCATGTAGCATGTACTATGGACAAAACCAATTTGCATACTACACAGGTATTTTTTTAAAATACTGCCTGCCTTGCAGTCGAAAGTCTGCCCCTCCCCCGAAAGCGATGAAATGACGGCCATACTTACTACTACTACATCATCATCATCATTAACCGTGGGCTCATCAAATGCCATCTCCACAGTTTTCTGCCATTCTTTCCTGTCCGTTGCTCTGTGACTAAGATCCTGTAAACTGCTTCCACACCATTCTTCAATATCATCACACCATTCCTTGTGTGGTCTCCCTCTCTTATTGGCACCCTCCATTATTCCAAACATTAGAGCTTTGATCTTTCTGTCCTCTTTCATTCTGCATATGTGTCCGAAAAGTTGGAGTTTCTTTGTTTTACTCTTTCCAGCATGGTTTGTTTGGGCTGAATTCTCCTGTATAGTTCTTCATTTGTGATTTTTCGACCCATCCGATTCGTAGTATTTTCTATAACATTTTTCTTTCAAAGGCTAGTATTTTTCTTTCCAGGTCTTTGGTGATGGTCCATGTTTCGCATCCATATAAAAAGCTGCTGAAGATACAGGTTTCGAGTATTTTCTTTTTTGTTTCAGTGCTTATTGATTTGCTTTTCCAGATCTTATCCATTGCCATCAGTTGATCTAGAGCTCTTGCTGCTCTTCTTGCGACCTCTTGTCTGCAGTCTAAGTCATGTGTCATATTGCTTCCAAGATAGGTGAAGTTTTCTACGTTCTCTACTTCTATTCCATTTACTTTAATTTTTCTTTTGATCTCTTTGTCGCCAAACACCATTGTCTTTGTCTTCTCAATGTTTATTGACAGTCCATAGCGCTCAGCTTCATTGCTCAGTATCTGTACTACATACCTAGCAACAAATAATTGGCCCCATGCATGCTTAGAAGCGTGCTACATGCGATACTACATAGTGCATACCAGTGATTGTAATAAAATTATAAAAAGCGTGCGTCATGCTCAGCCCCAACTGTTCCCACTTGCCAAATCCTGGAGCCGCCACTGCAGCATACAGCGGCGTGCCTGAGAAGATTACATCAACTGGTTAACAGATATTTCAGTAACAAAGCGTGACGTGTTAATTTATTCACAAAAGATTAATACTACGGATGCACTTTTCTTGCTTTTGCTGATGTGAACCAGTCCATGATGAGCTCAAAGTCAGTTGTTTTCAATCTCTTCTCTTTCTTTGCTGAGTAGAGAGAGAGAGAGAGAGAGAGAGAGAGAGAGAGAGAGAGAGAGAGAGAGAGAGAGAGAGAGAGAGAGAGAGAGAGAGAGAGAGAGAGAGAGAGCTATAGATCACACAGAGTTTTTGGCGCCCCTTCAAGAAGTGGCGCACTTCATTTATTCGAACCAGAGGGGTCCAGGAAAGTGACTCCACCCTCCTGTCAATGGCAATGCTGTTGTTGGGAAGTGGATAATGATGGTGTCACAAATTGATCCAATGTGTTTGCATTGTTAGCAGCACAGGGCCTATATGTATGTATGTATGTATGTATGTATGTATGTATGTATGTATGTATATATATATATATATATATATGAGCTAGATTGTACAAAACTGTACATATAAATTGTACGCTGAAGGTTCAAAGAGGAGGAAAACAAGAGGAGGCGGTAGGAAGAGAGAGAAAGAAATGTATTAGGTAGCGGATGAGAAGTGGAAATGTTTTAGATAAGAGTGAGACAGGAGCTGAGAAGACGTGTTGGAAACTGCGTACTTAGCGATAGAGAACAATGTATTTGAAATAGGCCGCAGTCAGTGTTTATTCTAGGCCTTCTCTGGGGGGGGATTCCCCAGCCAGTTTTAAAATTCCTCCTCCCCCAAATTTTTAATATTTTGGCTGGGGATGGAAATTTCCCCACCCCCGCCAAAGCGTGAAGACTCAGACCTTGTCCCCTCAAACATTTCAAAATCTCCCCAATGTCAAGGTGGCTAGGATAAACACAGGGCCGCAGTGCATTAGAAACTATTTGAAAACCCAAAGATATTGAAGTCCTTTTCAATATAAAGGTGGGCGTATGCCTATCTATCCTATGTTAGTCTGACTTTACCGTAATAGAAAGTTAGAAGTTATTGTAAAGCTACAGAAGGATCTTGAAAATCAGCTGGATGGACAAGGTAACAAACGGAAAGAGACCTAGAAAGAAGCAAAACAACAGCAAAGTGGAAACGAGAAATAAGAAGAAAAATGTCCTCTGCTGGTCACGTCATGAGAGGTTCGACTGGAGACCTACCACTGATAGTGGATAATAATGGAAGATAGAATGGAAGGAATAAGGGTAAGGGGGTGACCGAGAAGAAGCTGGATGGACGACATCTTTGACTGGACAAACACAAAGAACTATTGGAGCCCTGAAAAGGGCAGCAGAAGAGAGAGAGAGAGAGAAATGGAGGAAAATGACTGTCAACCCTCTGAAAGAGGAAGACACAAAGAAAGAAGTCCAACCATTACCCTCTTTTTCTTCATCTTGTTTACTACTACTACTACTACTACTACTACTACTACTACTACTACTACTACTACTACTACTACTACTACTACTACTACTACTACTACTACTACTACTACTATTACTATCATTATTATTATTATTATTATTATTACTACTACTACTACTACTACTACTACTACTACTACTACTACTACTACTACTACTACTACTACTACGAGGCTGTGTATTGCTATGTTAGCGACGATGGATATCCACTTTGTTCAATTTTGACATTCTTTTATTGATTCGATGTTTTTCTTTACCCCACCCTTATCCCCTATTTTTTCATCTGCCATCCTTTTGCTCTTCTCCCCTCCACTGTTCCAGTTACTGCCAAGTGCTTCGGGACTTCCTTCCTTTCTTAATCTTCATTCGAAAACCGAAATACTAGGGCGCCATCAGTTTCTTGCCTCCTGTGCGAACATATCTTCGTTTTCACGAAGACTCTAATGCTTGAATCATCCGCTACCCATTGACCTCTTCACCCTATATAAGTCTACTCTGTTAACTCAGCGACCATTGGAATCAACCGAACGTCCGCTTTGTTGTGGTGCCGCCAGTGTTGTTAAGTATCTAAGATATATGTATCTAGCTGCGTATCTTAGATACAAAATAGTATTTTGTATCTTGTATTAAGATACATTCTCAAAAGTATTTAGTTTCAGCATCTTTGATACAAAAAGAGTATTTGTATCAGTATATTTAAATTAGATACAAGATACTTTTAAAATCTCAAATGAGGTTGACTATAGTGGATATTGGTGATGTGTGGACGTTTCAAATATAGTTTAAACCAGCGGTTCTCAATCCGTGGTCCGCGGACCAAAAGTGATCCGCGAGAGGGCGTCTAGTGGTCCGCGGCATATTGTGAAAAAAAAAAAAAATACAGATAACGTTTTTTTTAGGGCTGCGGAAATTAACGATTAATTATTCGATTAATCGTCAAAGAAAATTAACGATTAATTTAAAATTAACGATTAATTTTTTAATTTTTTTTGGTTAAACTATTAATCTTACTTACTGATTTTTTCAGAACCGGAAGTTGTACAATTGTACACAAAAACAAAAATGGATGCGGTTAGCGATAAATCAAATAAGTATAAGGCCATTTCAGGCCGTTTGTCTGACCATTTTGGTATCAAATTAGCGTCCGATGGAACAATAATAAATGCGGAAAGTGTCTACTGTTTACGATTTGTGGCCCGAATGCGATGTCACATTTAACTAAATTAAAGATTAATTAATCGTTAATTTTTGATTAGTTAACTATTTTAAAAAAATTAATCGTTACCAGGCCTAGTTTTTTTGCTTGTCGAGCTTTTTCGGCAGACACTGGTTTCATATTTCTCAGGCGGTCCGCGAAAAATGTTTGACACTCAAAAGTGGTCCGCGAGACAAAGGGGTCTGAGAACCACTGGTTTAAACTAAATTAATTTTAGGCTCCGGAGTCATATTAAGAGTTATATTATAATTTGGTTAATATGACAAACTCTATGGTTGTAAATTTGTATTGCATCAGACATCTATGACTATTTTTCTCCATACTAGGTTCATTTTGAAACAAACTCTTCTAGGATATTTTTTATCAATACTGACGACTAAATAAAGTATCTTAAAAGGTATCTTGTATCAAGATACTTTCTATTTGTATTTGTATCTTGATACTTTCGGTATTCTGTATCAAGTATCAGTAGCTTTGATACATTTCTTCATAGGTATCTGTATCTAAGATACACTTGAAAAGTATCTTTAACAGCACTTGGTTCCGCGCTCCTTTCCAATGGCCTTCAGTGCTGAATAGACGACGACGACGACGACGACGACGACGACAACAACAATCTTATCGGCCTTTTAGATGTAAAGTAATTTCGGACACCGACCACGAGAAGTGCGCGTCGACTGCTAACGGGGCTTCGATAGGAGACGAGAGAGAGAGAGAGAGAGAGAGAGAGAGAGAGAGACAGAGACAGAGACAGAGACAGAGACAGAGACAGAGACAGAGACAGAGACAGAGAAAGAAAGAAAGAAAGAAAGAAAGAAAGAAAGAAAGAAAGAGAGCTTCTACGCCTGCTTCTCAGCAGAACAGGTGCGTAAATAAATAACAATCCAGCACAACCCCATCGCATGGCTGCTGCTGCTGCTGCTGCTGCTGCTGACAGTCGAGAACAGCTGTAGCCGACGAAGAAGAAGGAGCCGTAGTAGAAACATCGGCAGAACAAAGAGACTGTGAGAGAGGGAGAGAGAGAGAGAGAGAGAGAGAGAGAGGAGGAGAGTTTGCATTAGTAAACGTAGACTGTTGCATAATTTACCCAAATGTTGAGCCATCGTAGCGAGGTGTTTGATTTCAAAGGAACAACCTCTCTCTCTCTTTCCCTCTTCCTCTCTCCCTCCCTCTCCCTCTCCCTCTCTCTTTTCCGTTTAGCAATAAACGGCGAAGGGGTGCACTATAGAGATGCAGAGTCTGACTCTCGTCGCAAGCGGTGTACTTGGGGCAGGTAGGGCAGGTAGGGCAGATGCCCTGGGCGCCACTTGAAGGGGCGCCAAGGCTTTATGCTCAACGTAGAAAGACAAGAAACCGAGAAACAAATAGCCTTGGGTACGCCCCTTCTTAAGTCTGCAGCGCGGCGGAATTCCAGAACCGGCTTCACGACGTGATATCCTTTATCCGGTTTCCATGACAACCGGCGATCCGGCGATGAACGGGTGCGAATTTTACGGACATTAAATAGCGATATATATATATATATATATATATATATATATATATATAGAGAGAGAGAGAGAGAGAGACAGACAGACAGACAGACAGACAGACAGACAGACAGAGAGAAGCTCCCGAGAAATGGAGAGAACACATTTCGAAATGGAGATAGTTCAGTTGACATCTACGTAGGTTTAAACCAGTTTTCTTCGTAACTTTGAAGATTTCTCGGACTTCAGGAGCCGCAAGTTCTCTCGTTATTCTCAGGTCGAAAGAAAGTTACAAGCGAGCTTTTGATGTCGGTTATTCGCTACATACGCAGATAGTCTATTATATCGGAGAGAGAGAGAGAGAGAGGGAGGGAGGGGAGGGAGGGAGGGAGGGAGAGAGAGAGAGTCTGCAGTATCTTCTAGTACGCTGTAAAGTGAAGATAGTCATCTGGAAATCGTACACTAGCCCCATTTCTTACGTGGTAGAGATACCGTGTGAATAGAGACATTGCCCTGTGCAATCGTTCCCACCAATCCACTCTGCGAGCAAACAGGGCGCGCCTGAAGTGAACTCGAATGAAAATCTACTCTGAAATAGCAACTCACATAATTATTATTGTAAGCTCCAAAAACATCACACCGTCGTCTTCAACGTCGAGGATAGATATATATATATATATATATATATATATATATATATATATTTCTACGGATATATTATATTTATACCTGGAAATCTCATGAGATTTTATCCGGACAACGATAGTAGGGAATTTTCTGACGGCAGACAATAACAACATACCGGAACTGCTCGCATCTTTTCTGTTGCATAACGTTCCTATGAGTTCCTTTTGAATGGTTTGGCATGTACTGCTTCCAAAGCGCTATATAAATTTACGAGATTTTACTTACTTTTAAAAAATATCCACGTTTCCTTCTATGTCTCACGAGTCTCTTTCTGTCAGTTGTCTTGTAAAAGAAGTCTCCTTGCACAGAGAGGAGAGTGATGATGATCACATTTCTTTTTGCTATTTGCCTCGGTCCATTTTGCGTTGTCTGTCTTGCGTCAGAGATGTCCAACTGTCCATGCGTCCATGTTTTAGAACCTAACCCGAGCCCACCAAATGTCACACCCAACCCAACCCATGCCGGCAATAGGGTTACTTGACCCAACCCACCGTAATACATTGCAATTTCTTAAACCATGACTTTTTCTGACCCAAACCAACGCAGCCCACCATAAATATTGTAAAGTCTGACCCAACCAAATCCATGGGTTAACCCAACCCATGACCGACCATCTCTGCGTGCGTTGCGTTTCATGTGATTTCGCGCGTTCTCTGTCCTGTCACTGTCAGTTTGTGTGTTGACCGTGTCAATGTCAGTGTTGCCATAATGAAATAATTTAGACGGAACAACGGCGAGAAAAAGGTAGGCCTATCAATTGCATTATCGAATGTTAAGACTGAATTATTAAAGTAGTCAAGACGTGTTTCGATCTCAGTTTAACATCGACTCAACATCAAGTCATCAACTGACATCGACTGTTTGTCTCCAAAACGTCGTCTGCTTTTCGCGCATGCGCGTCGCCCACATTTCGACGACGAGCGATGAGTCAGACAGATCGTGATGGCCTAAACGGCCAAATACATCGAACCCTAATAGTCCCCCGCCCATAAAATAGCACGTGAACATGATGGAAAATCCTAAAATTTCCAGACTGCAGATGAGTTTCCAAAGAACTGACTCTGATCTTTAGCTTAGATGGTCTCCGTCCGTTTTCTTCCCGATGCTCCTGCCGTTCGGCCATTTTGCATTCTTGCAGTAGTGAATGCCATGGGCGCCCACAGAAATTTTTTCAGGAGGGACAAAACACAATGGTCACGGTTACGCCACATAATTTTTCCCAGGAGGGGCAAGACACATTTTAACACAATGGTCACGGTTAATATTTTAGCAAGGTTTTCAAATTTCACTGCGAAATATTGGTATTTGCATTTTACAGAGGGAGAGCAAGTGCCCCATCTTGCCCTAATGTGCAGGCGCCCACGGTGCATGGTTGGCCTAAAATATGAAATTCGGAGCGCATATACGCTTGCGATGCACGGGTCCAGATGCCTTGGAGCCGCCGTGTGTTAGTCGTGATTATCATCATAATTATTATTATATAGAGGCCGGAGTGAAAGGTGTTTTTGTTTGTCGGATGCCACTTGTGTGATTTCCATTAAGACGGAGGCCGCACGAAGTAGGGGGGGTCTACATACTGACAACGGGCTGTGTTTGTTTATTGCTGGGGGCAGTTGTGCTCTCTCTTCGCCGCCTGGGACTCTTCGTACGCGTCGCTCGTAGTTTTGCCGCTATCGCCTGCTGTGGAAATCACTACTTGCGAAGTAAAATAAACCTGTCTTACTTTCTATTCGATATATGTGTGTGTGCTGAGTGGTGAGTGGCGAGAGAGGGCGTGAGAGAGAGGGAGAGAGAGCGAGAAAGTCGAGAGAGAGAGAGAGAGAGAGAGAGAGAATGAGAGAGGAGAGAGGGAGAGATAGAGGGAGACAGGGAGACAGATAGAGAGAGGGAGGGATAGAGGGGGAAAGGGAGAGAGGGAGACAGGGATAGAGGGAAAGAGGGGGAGAGGGAGACAGAGAGACAGGGAGGGGAGAAAGGGAGAGAGAGTGAGACAGAGAGACAAAGAGACAGGGAGACAGGGATAGAGGGAGAGAGGGGAGAGGGAGAGAGGGAGAAAGGAAGAGAGAGGTTAAGTTATAGTGCCTCTGCAGAATTTGAAATGGCGTTGCCTGTATGAGAGTACGTTAGGATATTTTTCCCGGAGAATTCCTATCTTTCCTGTCCATGCAGCATCGTAGACAACTGTGTCGTGTAGTGTTGGAAGTCCGTCTAGATGTCTGTTGCGCCGTCATCTCTTGCTGCACTGCGTCAGCCTGTTTGCGAAATTCGCGACAAAATTCCTTCAACAATATGTTATTCTCTGCTTTGCTCTTTCTAGGTACGATATTCCACAAGTCAGAAGTTGTCGACATTCGTGTATAGCGTTACTCCTTTAATAGTCGAGAACTTAAAGTCATTATCATTGTCTGTATCTTTCGTGGCACAACTGTCCGAGAGGGGGCAGGGGGCAACTGCACAGGGCCCGGCGGTCTGGAGGGGGCCCGGGCCGATGATGAATATGTATAATTAACAATAAAATGAATAATACACTAAAGAACGGTTAAAAATGTCAGTTCAGCAGAGGGCCCGGCGAGCATATATAGGGACACAGTCTAAATAAACAATAAACGGCAGACGACGAACGTAAAAAAAGGTCAAACATTTATAATAAACACGAGCAAAAAAAAAAAAAAAAAAAAAAAAAAAAAAGGTCGTCAAGAAATAATTATGACTTGTCAAGGGCCCGTCGGCCATTCTGCACAGGGGCCCGGAATTTCTCTCGGAGGGCCTGCACAACTGTGCAATGCACAGTATACTCACCATTGTCACATATACATAAAATGCATCTCAATCTTAATTAAATGAACGTATTGCATAATTCCCAGTGAAATAAACGGTAATTGATTCAGATACTATTCGCGATATTAGGCATATTTGTAAGCGGATGCTGCAATTTGCGTAAATAGACACACATACGCATATATACTGTACATATATATATATACATATATTATACACACACACAAACATATACTGTGTATATATATGCAGTATATTAGGCCGACATAATTGTCCCATTGATATTTTCGCGGAAGCACTCCGTCGCGGCGATGACGTTTTAAGCTCGGATATGACGTCATTCGAACGACAGCAGAAGCTCAATTGTAACGAAGAGATTTCCTTCTCCAAGTGAACGCGACTAAGACAGCATGCGCTATTGTTGGTCTAGAGCAGTGGTTCCCAACGTCCCCCCCCCCCCCAGTGGGGCATTTTAATTTTTAAGGTGGCAATTAGAAATTTTGAAAATTTTAACAGGGCAATTGGAGAATGATATAGAAAGAGTGAATTATTAGAATTACTTATTAATTGTGTGGGTCTTATGTGTGTTTATATATATATATATATATATATATATATATATATATATATATATTAAAAAGATTTTATGATTTAAAACAAATTGATTTTCCGACGTGGTTGATGCAGCCAGGGATAGAGGATCTATTTGATGTTTCACTGCATGTAGTACCAAGAGGTATACTCTCGGAAATGAAACATGATGAGTCAGTCAAAGCTTTGTTCAGTATTAAAGGAGCAACGGCATGGGTGTGTTTTGAGACATAGCAATCAAATACCCAAATTCAACCATCTTTGCAAGAAAACTGTTAGTGTTACCATTCCCATCTTCATATTTAACTGAATGTGGTTTCAGTTCTGCAAATGACTTGCTACTGAAGAAAAGAAATTGACTGTGAATATAACTAAACGAGGAGACTTGACACAGAATCTGTCTAAATCGGTGTCTAACGTTTAGGCCTAAAATCTCTCTGCAGATGCATCAAACAGAAGGATCTCATTGGGTGAATAGCATTACTTTTTACTTATCTTAAGCCTGTGAGATCAAACTGCTTTTTGAATTTGTTAAGCACATATTTTACTTTTTTAGTCTATTAACCATTTTAGAGAGAAAACCGCGACTACTATTAGTTTGAATAATTGTAACTTTCTGCACAAACATTAAAAGCAACATCTTGCTTTGTATTATGCGATAAACAGAGAAAATCAGTCATTAAAATCTCTTGATAGGCCTACTTTTGCATTTTAGCTCCTTTTTATATGTTTTGTCTTTTTATTGTTTGTTATCTCACCTCATATTAATTATTAGTTTTAACAATTTTAGTGATCTTTTTCAACTCACCCTTTGTTCTTTAAGTTTTCTCTGTAATCATGTTTCATGGCTGCATGTTTTTGTGGAAGATTGTTTAGTAGGCTACAGATTAGGGGCCTTTTAGGCTTCTGTCGCATAAATATAAGGAGACAGGAGTTCACTTGTTAAACAATAAGAACTATAAGTCACGGAGTCATTGGGATCAGTGGCGTAGCCAAGGCGAGATGGTTGGGGGTTAAACTCTCTCTTGGTCGGCGACGGAAACATTTTAAACGTGTTTTCATGCATTTTTTATTTTTGGACGCTGTTTTGGGATTGAAAACCCTCCTTGGATGGTACGTTGAAGACTTTTTTTCTTGTCAAGATTTTTCCAAAGTTGGTCACGACCAAAACCAAACCCCCCTTGTGGAAATCCTGGCTACGCCACTGATTGGGATTGTACGGATGCTTAGGTGTGGCCGGTTGTGAACCACTGGTTCAACTGTCGACTGCGAATGGGACAGAAGTTGCTTTTACTCTATTTTAACCCCTTAACTGGGGACTCCGGATATATCCGTCCATTTTACATTGAGTTACAGTTAAATACCCAGTTAAGGGGTTAAGGCGAGACGTTGAACCCTTAGCCGAGCTGTGCACGAAGACGAACGGCCGATTAAAGAGAAGGAGATCTCATGCACGAGAACCCACTCACCTGTCCTCGAACTTCTGCACATCGGAACAGTCATCGGAGGGATTTTCGAGAAAGAACGAAACCCCTTCTGTTCTCGCATCCCTGTCGTCATCCCTAGCATCATCCTTATCCACTTCATCCTTATCCTCCTCCTCTTCTTCCTCCTCCTCCTCCTCTTTCTCTGGAACGGATGGAAACTGTCTGCTGACCGTGCTGCATCTCGAGTACTGAGACAGGCGGTCGACCTGACCGGGACCTAGTTCGATGTCGGGAAGCGACGAGCTGCGCGGATGACTGTTCGACCGAGGAGGAGGAGGAGGGGGGGGAGGGGCGCGGCTGCCGTCGTCGTCGTCGTCGTCGTCGTTGGCCTGTTTCGGTTCCATGTCCTCCGTGTCCCTGTCCTTGTTGTCCTCGTCCTCGACCAACCTGTCCTCCGTCGGACTGCTGGCCTTGTTCGACCCGACGAGGCCGCCGACGAGCTTCGCCGGGAAGACGTCGAGCCACTGGGGCGGCGTGAGGGAACTTCGTCGCCGCCGATTCTTCGTCTCGCCGTCTCCTCCGGGGCCGCCGTCCCCCGCCACCGCCGCCGCCGCCGCCGCCGACGGTGACCTTGAGAGGCGGGTTGTAGCGCATCTCGGAGGCGGCGGTGATGATGGTGCTGGACGGACGTCCTGCGGTGGCCGCCGACGCCGCTGACGCCGCTCGACGACGCTGGAGCTCCTCAGCGACCGACCGACGGCTGCCTTGCGGAACTGTTCTCGGGCCTGAGGGTCGTAGATCGGCATCGGGGGCTGGTCAGTCGATGGGCGCCGCAGTGGGGGCTCCGTGGGGCGGCCCTGTGGGTGCCCTGGTCCATGCGCCGTATGTGCCGATGGCAGCGGCAGCAGCAGCAGCGGCAGCAGCAGCAGCAGCAGCAACGGGGCATCAAAAGAAGCACAAGACGGGGTCCCGGAAAACAGATTCACTCTCTTCTTCTCTCTGCGCCTTAAAAAATCCACTCAGCGCTACGATCTACAAATCGGATTTAGCATTTATGTAGCGCATCTACAGTGTAGACCCGTAGCGTCAACTACATTGCGTGCGCGCTGTTTTACTCTACGCCATCGTTAGAATCGCGTAGATAATGACGCGCGATGTCTTTCTATGTTCGATCGACTTCTTCTTCGTTGTTCTTGTTTCGCTTCTTTGCGAGAAACTTCTTCGCCTTCGAGGAGAGGGCTTTCGTCGCGCATGCGCACTCGTCAATGGTGCGCCGCCCAGCGGTGCTTCGGAGCACTAACCATCAGTGCCGCCGCCGCTGCTGCTGCTGCTGCTGCTGCTGCCGCTGCTGCTGCTGCTGCAACAGCCTCACGCAATCACAGACACGCACGCACGCACCGACAGACGACCGAATCAGCGCACACCGTTATAAAAGAGCCTCGTCAGGTAAGTTCTATTATTGGCCCGAGCATCGTCTATTTCGGATGGAGGAACCACTGGCCCAGACTCCGCATCCGAGAGGGGGGAGAGGGATGCAGGAACATCCCTACCCACCCACCCACCCACCCACCGCCCACCCACCCTCCACCGATCCCACACCCGAGTCCCCTTCATCTGACTGACTGAAGGCCAGAAGTATCGAAGTCGACATCAGAGGAGCAAATGCTTCCGCAGATAATATCTGCGGATCTTCGCAGCAAACATCACAGGTCGTCGTCGTCTCGTTATTATTACAATCCGCGAATGTAATGAAGTCCATTGAATTTTTCCTCAGCGGTCGTCGTCGTCGTTTAGCTGATTAACTTTCCGTCAGTCCTCGATGTAGACGGTCAATCCGTTTCATTACTCATCTACAGATTGGCGTACGTACGTTTAGAGCGCGTCCCTTAGCGTAGATTTCTCGATTCTATTCCTGTCTTCTGTGGAAATATTAAACGATCCACTGCACAGGCAGCTGCGTTGGAAGAAGACAATACCTGGAAGGCTGTAGCTCTAAGAAACGCTGGGTTTTCGAGAGGAACTATAGTGGGAAAATTGGGTTTAAAAATCGTATTCTCAGGAAAGTCAGGAGTCGCTCTGAACTTGATGGAACTGTATTTCTATACTGATACTTTTGTACTGATTGCTCAGGTGGAAGCGGACTTCACGGAAGCAGCGACCAGGTGAGCATGGAATTCATAAAGGGCTGGGACAGAAACAGAATTTTGACCGACCCGAGTCTGAGAAACACGAAGGCGCATGATAATTTAAGCGGAAGAGGACGGCGTGTCAACTTGTTCAATCGTCAATAGAGTTGTATTAAATAGACAAGTCAAAAATAGTGCGAGGATTTGGGGTAACGTGGATTTAAAGAGACTGAACTCAAGTAACTCGAAGCTCATAATGCAAGTCTTTAAAAACAATTCTGACTTGGAACGAAAACCGCGAAAAGTGGGAGAGAATTTTCCAAGAGGTTGATGCGTGATGATAGAGTACATCGAAGGCAGAAAGGGAAACGTTTTCGATCCGAAATAACTGTCCGTCCACAATGACCTCCGATGTCACTATTGACGTTCTGTTTGGCCTCACGATGCACTTATGACCGTCGATGCTAGTTCTAGCTCTTGAAACCGTCCGAGGCGTAGATGCTGCCTTCGATTCTGCACCTCTTCTACGATTCTGTCCACCATATCCAAAACGTCTTGCAGTTTTCCTGGAATACGGCAACAAGCTCAGACAGAGCTGGTCGAGAAGAAGCAACTATCGAGGATCTTGCGTAGGCTTCTATGCCGAAGACGACTGCTACGTGCGTCGATACACGTCCACGTAGAAGATCCCGACTATGACCGCGCGATCGCAGTTGTTGGTCGCAGTAGTTACCGAGGGACCTGATGATCGGAGCTTTGGATTCGGCGACGGCTCTTTACTTCAAGCGGTCCTCCTTGACTCTGGCGAATAGTGGTGAAATTCAGAACATACTTCAGGACCAGGTTTATTCTGTGATGCCGAGGGAGAGATTTCCGAAGACAGGGACGGTTCCAAGTTGGGAATGACTGGGGATGCATCCCCCCACTAACCCACCAAGAATGCGTGTTTGGCGTTGATGAATTTCTGAGAAAAGTTTTTGATATTTCTTTGTAGTACTTTCGGCTAATCGTATGCTTACTAACTTACTACGGTTCAGTCAGATTAGCCTTAATGCATATCCACAGAGATATGGACATATCCATAGACATTGTCATCGACAAATTCGCTTCCAGCACTATAGAAAACTCGATTTTGCACTAAGACTTTGTACAACCAGACTAAAAATGGCTTTCATACATTGTCAATTCAGAACGTTATATTTTATAAATAAAATCTACAGATTTCTTCTAAACCGTTTACATATAATTCCTTTGAAAATTGGCGGGATCTTCGTAGAAATTCATTGATTGCTTCGGTGATTTTATGATCACTGCTATTTGTTGATTCATTAATTATATTACACGTGTTTTAATCTTATCCATAGTCTTTTCAAAGCCTAATGAAAACCATGGGTGAACTGGTAACAATCGATGCAGTGTAAGTCAATATTCAGTGTAATAGATTACACTGTATTGAATAAATTTCTATATTTTAACATTATCTAATAGCCAGAATAGATCAGTATCTGATTGCATATTTGTTAAAGATTCGTGATATGTTTATTAAAGCAATTATATTACGCAATATTGTGATAAATGTCCACTTTGAATAACAGCGTGCTCTCTGTCAGATGGCTGCGTGTTCTTGTTTCTTGTTCGATGGTTCAAACTTAATATTTGACCCTAAGTTAGTCTAATGGTGTTAACGAGATGCAAATGCCATTAAATAGATTAGACAAAGTTTTCTAAAAACTGGAATTAAAGGCTGTAGAGTTAGGCTACATCAATACATGATATTCATTAGATTTTCTGAAAGAATATCTAAAATAACGGGAACGAATCGAACTAGAACACAGCGCTTTGAAAGAAGCAAACCCAATCAAAACCTTAAGAGTTTCTTAGATTTACAACCGACCAAACTGTCATAACAAATGCATCACCCAACCGCCGCACCAGAACTCAACTATTAAGGTCACTTTCTATTTGAAGTGTTTACTGTTATGCTCTGAAGAAGCACATTCTATATTTTGTATCATCTGCCAATTCTTCATGCACTGCTTCTGAAGTTCAACTGTGTGAACGCCATCTCAGATCTACAGTCAATCTCTCCTTTATTTATAGTCTGCATCATTCTCTATTATGCAATGAGATGCATATATATATATATATATATATATATATATATATATATATATATATATATATAAAAGAGAATGTGTTCATTTTTTTAAATGACAATTTCAAGCACTACGCTAAACCCTTTTATCGGAGGAAAGTCGATGCACTCCTTTCGATATCAAGCAGCTCATTAGGCTTTACATCAAATGCATGAGCGCCTGCAGAAATTTTTCCAGGAGGGGAGGGTCAAGACACATTTTAGCACAATGGTCACGGTTAATATTTTAGCAAGGTTTTCAAATTTCAATGTGAAATGTTGGTATTTGCTTTTTCTAGGGGGCAGGTGCCCCCTCTTGCCCTAATGTGCGTGCGCCCATGATCAAATGAAATTCTTGCGGTTAGGGATAATGTCATTGGATAATTCTAAACGGCGACATGTCTAGCAGTTTTTGTTACTGTATTTCTTTATTCACTTCTGTAGCTCAGTCGCACTTGAAATCTTGACGGTTTCAAGAACGCTTCACAGGTTTCTTCACAGGGGATGCTTTGCTTATCTTCAGTTGGTTGAATGACGAAGTTCTGGACCAAACCCGAAATTATCTGAAATAATTCTTGTCTGGCCAGAACTTCTCCAAGACACGAACGCCTTCCTGCAGAGAAAACATTCGAGCAGCACGAATTATTAAGACATGCGAATACTCATGAGTGGAAAAATAAAGTCCGAGAGCGCTGAAAATGCCACTGTAGATCTTCCCATGTGAACAACGGAATCAGGTATCAACGTTTTATTATTGAATCAAATTTTCAATATGGAAGGTGCAGGATATATCTATGAGAAGCGATTATCCATATTTCCCCTTGCAACTCAAGCTTAGATGTGCACACAAATAAATTAAACTACTCCACAATAATTTGCTTTCGTCACTTGTACATCAAACCAAAATAATAGGTAGGACTTAATAGTGTTTTGTTTCTCATATTAGAGCTACTAGACGTCAGGTGAAAATCTGGGATTTAAATGTGCAGAGGCTTTGGTTATTCAGATCAGGAGGGCCTGTGTCAGCAAAAATATAGATTTCGAATCAAGCAACCGCTTAACACAATATCTCTCTTCATCATAGAGCAACAACTATGCCCAGCAGCCCAAATGCATTACATGTTAAATCAGCATTTCAGAAATAAATCACTGATCATTAAATAGATTTTAGAAATAATGAAATAATTGTCTAAAAGAAACCAACCCAAGGAAAACGGAATGCATCTTTCCTTGTTGATGATGCCACTGGAATCGTCGAGAAATCTCTCCGGACGGAAATCTTCTGGATCTTTCCAGAACTTTCGATCCATGTTAGCAGCGTAAAGATTTGGCATCACCTTCGCATTACAGAACAACAACAGACCAGTGACGGCTCTAGGATTTGGCAAGTGAAGGGGGGCCGTTGGGGTGGCAACCTCTAATCATGGGGCCAACCATTTGTTGTTTAATGTATGTAGCATTAAGTATAGGGTCCCAACTAGGGACCACTGGGGGGCAGGCACTCAATAGGGCGTGCGAGGGGGGCACGGGCCCCTGGCCTCCCGGTGGAGCCGCCACTGCAACAGACGGTATGTATTCATACAGTAGACTCTTCAATATCTGCAGCTGAACACAAAGAAAGACTTTTACGTCTCAGGGCAAAACATCATCAAGACTATGTTGAGTAAAGAGAGCTTCAAATGTGAAGATGAACTTCAATATTTCTAGGCTCTTCCATTTTGTGAAACTGTTAAGAGGCGCTCGTTTCGATATATACAATTTCCAATAGAGCACGAGTTTATGTATGTATGTACTATGTATGTATGTATGTATGTATGCATGTATGTATAATGTGTGTACATATAAATGAAGAAATGAAGTGTTTTTTTTTTAGGGGAAGAGGAAAAATTTCTTGGTCACTGTTTACTGACTCCGGCCCACTGCCTACTCTATTCATAGCGAGGGGGAAGTTTCATGGAATCATAAGCCTACTTGGCACATTAATAATAATAATAATAATAATAATAATAATAATAATAATAATCTTTATTCGTGACAAGCACACTAATGAACACTATACACAAAACTCTTGTAAAATTTTAAATAAAGCATTGCCAAACCAGCAAAGATGATTTTCTAAAATAAGTACAACACCACTAGTGATTTTGCAAGAAATTATGAAATCAAGAATGATTTGTTCTACCACTGTTCCAGCTGGTACGTAATATCCAGAGATGTTAATGTCGTTCATCGTTTGATGAGGAAGAGCCAGAGGAATCACAGTCTTCATACGCTGCACTTCTAATATGAACGCCTCAACGTAAGGAAGCCGTACGTTGCTTATCTGCGAAACTTGGCAATCGGCTTCGAGGAACAACTTCGTCAATATCCGCCTGCAGTCTCTTCTGAATTCCTGGATGATTGGCAAGAAATATCAGAGACCACAGAACGGTCGTCGATGATGTTTCTGTACCGGCAACAGTGAAGTCTCTGGTGATGAAAAACAATTGCTCTTGGTCACATTTAGGACCTTCTTTTTCGAGGTATTTGGAAACGAAGCAGCTCTCTCTGTCGCCGGACATCACTTCATCGACACATATTTTTATGAACCTCCAACTTTCGTCATGATATTTTAGAGAGTTCTGTGCTACCTGTCTGAAATAGGGGAACAAGCGAAGCCAGGGAGCGATTGTAATGGTGAGGCTAAGGCTATCGACAAATTTCGTCAACCCAGTGTACAATGTATTCGGATCACTGGTGAATGGAATTCGATTGGCAAACAGAATTTGGTGGATGATATTTGCTGATGTCTGCATTGCCAAGTTCTTCGGATCGAACGGTTGACCGTTTGTCTGTTTTAAAGCATTTACCAATTCCGTGACCTTAAAAAGTCATATTTCATTTTGATAGTAGAACGTAAGAAGCATTTGAGTGAATACAACTGTAAACTTCTCGCCTAAGTTATTCAAAGATCCAATGCTAAAATAGAAGAATTGAGGCATTTTTTCTCAGTTAACTTCCCAGATAATACGCCAAAGAAAACGTGACTCTAAAAGTGGTTTAGATCTCATCTTTGTCTATTGATTTCCAGTAGACACAAAAACGCCACACGAATTGATGAGACCCACAGAACACCAGAGGCTTTAGACGTATGAAGGAATCTCTTCAGACGGTCACAAACATATAAATAGATAGGCCTAAATCCTAGATCTCACTTAGAGTCATCGCATGGTGCATTTGGCGTCATTCTATTCTATATGATAGGTTGCTTTAGAGTGAAATATATCCGTATCAAATATCAGAAATCATGCCCTTGGTAGCTTGTGGTTGCAAATTCACGGATCAATTCATACGGGTCTGGTTCTGGGTAACGAGAAACGCTAGCAACCAGTAAATAGGCGGGTAAAATGGAGAGATCTGAAATCCGTGAGACACGGTCTTTGGCGAGCATGTGATGAGAGAGAATTCCTGCTGTGCCTAAGTCCTGCAACAGAGAAGCCTCTTTTCCCGATAATGGCAATGCGCAAGGGAAGACCAAATATGTAAAAAACATGATCTCGTGAATTTACATTGCACTTTAGTAATTAGGATCGCTGTAGCTTCTTATTCTCATGGGCAGTTAAAGTGTCAGAGTCTAGGATGCTGGAGTTAAGTGATGGTGATGCTAAATGGTGAATAGCCACAATAAATACTAAATTGCGGATTTGAGATAGAATACTTGTTTGAAAATCTCCACTTAATAATGATGCTTGTCTTACGAAAAAAATAAATCCTTTTGCGTGTAATTACCTCCAGCGATATCCTCTCTTCCATAATGCTATTATTTCCAAATCCAAATTCTCGTAGAATCGAGAGACATAATTTTTGATAGTATTTCCAGAATTCGTTGAACTGTCCAGGCGCGATGCCTACGAAAAAAATAGAAGATCATCAGCAATTTACAAAACACGCTTTGGGAATAGACAAATTTTCTCAGCCTCTACAGCACTGTCCACTCCGTATGGACTCAGAAATCTAGTACAGGCCAACTAAAACTGTGCTCTCACACAGATGTGTATTATATGGTTATTAAGATTAAATAATAATCTATTGATATTTTATGTAAAGTTATAATTTCCCGGGGGCACAGTTGCCTCCTGACGCCCACTGACCAGTATAGAATATCATAACCATTATTTTAAAAATGATATTACCTTTTCTGCGTTCGTTTCTGCAATATGTCTCCTGGTAAAATATTTGCCTTCCAGAAAACGTGGAAGACTTTTGACGAGAGCATCTTCAATTGTCTCAAAACTGTTCAGTACCACGCAAAACCTTTATGAATGGAAGAAAAAATTGAATACTAATGCGTGCATACTGCATATCATCACTCGCGCAGAAAAATAGTTCTCAACTTTTCATATTTTCATGGTTTCAACCGTTTCTTTGTTTGGTTTATAATAATCGGTGTGTATAATAGCATATACTGCATCAGAACAGCCCATTCAAGATTTGAATCCAATTCAAAAAAAACAATAAAGTGTTCAATTTGTTCTAAATGACTGGACTTAATACCTATATCTTCTGCAGTTCTCAGACCTCATCTGAACTGCAGTGCATTTCTTAAGCAAAGGATTACCTTTACCAAATCCTTGTGGCACATATTCATATCGCTATATTCTATTGAAAAGATCTGTTATGCATGCAATAACAGAGGGATGTGTATTCATGATCCCAAGTTGTCAAACCCAGACGCAGTCCTCAGTTTACTAATGAGAATATCTACTCCCTCAACCCATCATGACTCCGATAGGCTTGTTTCTCACAGTTTTGAAGTTTAATCTCAAATGAGAACCTTGTAACCATTAATTTCCGATGTGAGACAATCAATGACGCAGATGAGTAAAGTCACCAATTCAACTATTCGTTGGTTTTCTCTCTTAAGATTCGCAGCTTCACATTTCTAGGTATTAATCTGCGCCTATTTATGAATGGACGGTCATTGGAAACCTTGTCTACAGTAATTGTCTTTGGTTTTCTAAGTGGAAACGGCTGCAAATGCCAATGTCGTATCCGCCTGCAAAGACCTTTTGCGAATGGTGAAGTGTCACTTGCGCATGAAGCGATAGCAAAGGTCCAATTTTTATGAACAAACTTAAAACGCTGTAAAACGCTGTTATAATGATTGTTCTTGTTGTTATTATTATTCGTAGTAGAAGTAATTGCTGTTGTTGTTATTGTTGTTGTTGTTGCAAAAGACAGTAGCAGCAGCCATGGTATTAAAGATGCTGGTGCAATTGAGCAATAAATTTTAAAATTGGACGACGTCTACTAGCAACATTCAGCACTATCTCTATAACATAGGCTAGTAATTGAGATCAAACAATATAGATTCATCGCGATGACAGTACGTCTCAACATTCTACAGAGTAGTCCGAGACAATGATCTGTTCATCTACTGCTTTAACGTTTAATAGCTTACTTGTTTCCAATCTTCAGAGTGAATATATAGGACCAAGCTCTTCTGCCTTCTTCACGAAGAATGTTGGCATGTGTCTGGCTCCATGAATAATGAATGGAAGAGATCCTAGCAAAGGAATGGAAGGAAGAGAAGGCGGATAATTGAGGTTCGAAGTCTTCTTCCGATAAACGCCTTCGAATAGCGCTATCGATAGTAGAATAATAGCAAAGAGGACAAGAACTTCTATAAACATCTTTGGTTGTTTATCAGAAGCACTAGAAACACGCTCAAACAACTCCAGCAAGAGCGACTGTTTTATGGCCGAGGAGTAACGGGTTTTGAATTATAAGAGCATATGCATGGCGGGGTAATAATGCCGTTGCCGTTAGTCAGTTGGGCTGCGGACTAAGCGACAGGATCAGTGGCGCTGTATTGAGATACACAGAGACTGGTCTGGTCTGATATTATGGTGGTTGACACTAGGCGCCTGCAGGCGGCTGTGTTGCCTGTCATAAAACATTTGTTAACTTCTCAACATTTAATGACTCCGCGCCAAAAATTAGACATTTACACTTTATCTTAAGATCTATCAACAACAAATTTGATGTGTGATTACGTAGTTTAGACATCGGCAACCTTTCAGGAGCATTGTGCCAAAATTAAATCTCTATCAAAGCACCAGGAAAATAGGTCACTGTTAAAGTGAAATTGTGAATGAATTGAACTTATATAAGTTATTTTCCAAATGCAGATGTATTTTGCTCAGATTTCACAGAAGGAGGCAGACTATTCCAGGTTCACCCGTGGTGTCCCAAACGATTATGCATGATATCTGCGTCCCATAAAAATGGAGATGGCTTCAGTGTTAAGCAATGATAAAGCTCATCTCGAAACCCTGATTATGCATTGGCCACGAGAACGTTGCAGTAGTCGACTATTACGGCGTGACTAGAGACGCTAGGACTGATGATAATGTTGATTGATTGGCGGATATTGAGAATCCGTCTCACTGTGGCAAATTAGCAGGACGCAACTCTATGGACCTGTGTTACCTTGGAAATATCGGGGTCAATGATTGTAAGTGATCAAGTTCACAGTTTACAGGTCACTGTCCGCTGAGCCTATGTGAATCGCCGGTGTTGACTACATGCCGTAGACCATCAAAAGGTCTGAGTCTTGCGGTATTGAGTAGCAGACAATTGGCCTTAGGCCAAGCAGTAACATTTTCAATGCAATATGTCGTCTTCGTCTCGAACCGATGCACACATCAGTCTACTTGCGCAATCGTCAGACCGAAACCGAATCCAAATCTGCATAAACGTATTGCAAATGTACGTCCAACGAGTGATTCCTTTCATGTCTGCTTCGCAATGTCGTCATTTCCATGCCTGAAACAATAAATAAGTAAATAAATAATTAAGTATTATTGTATTGTTAGTAAAATTTCGAAAACTTCTATTGCGCTTTCAAAGGCAGCACCACAGTAGCTCCTTATTCCCAGGTATGAAGTAGCTATATGGCCAAAGATTTTCTGTTGATTTTGGCTCTTTTTAACGCTTCCTTATCTACATGTCTACGATATTTTGCATTGTTCTGAGGCAAAACATGTCATTGTCGTTGATTGTCCTTTGGAACTGACTTAATTAAACCTATTTAACAGGATCAGTTTTCGATACAATTTATTTTGTGTTATTATGATTTTGTATGTGTTTAGCAGTGATGGGTAATTCAATTTCCTTTTTGAATGAATCCAACTTTCACACCCAAATGTTGTTACATTCCATGCCAAACATTCCATTAGTCTGCGCTTGGTTTTGGCGTTGATGTGGATTTTTCCAGATGTTCATGGACGATAGTCAACGGAAACCTCCTGGACACCTAAATTTTAAAGCATCAGAAGTAATTCTAATCAAAACAATCTATTTGATATATGGAAAGAAACATCGCACTAATTGTATATATTTTTGGGAGGACCATAAATTGAACTTTCAAAATATTATACCGGATGGAACTGACTTAATTAAACCTATTTAACAGGATCAGTTCTCGATACAATTTATTTTGTGTTATTATGATTTTGTATGTGTTTATGTTTCGCATTGAACAGATTTCAATGTATTCTGTTAAGAAAGCGACGAGACAGGTTCACAATAGTTCAAAAATAATACTGAAAGTCGTTATCACTCTGGCATTTCTTGACTGATCCAACTCTCGTGGCACACTGAATGCAGCAAGCCTATATAAATCAAAAGCAATTATGATTAGAGATAAGAAAACATGCCTTTGACCGTAACAGAAACCTTGTTAAGTGTTTGTGCCATTACACGTGAGCTTCTGTATCTGTTCTTTGGCGTATAGTTCTAGCTATTGGTGGGTACGCTGAGAAAGGCATTGCTCATTGAACTTTACTTCACTGCTGTTGACATCGGATTTATCGACTGCCGTGCAAGTGTCATATATGTCTAAAGTGAAGAAGACACTTAAAGGGCTGTCCATTAATTACGTCAACAATTTAGGGGGGAGGGGGTTTGAAAAAGCTTGACAGTTGTTGACAGGCGGAGGGGGTCAAGAGAAGTTGACGTCAACAATTTCACTTTTTACAAATAATCAAAAAATTGGAAATTTCATGGAATACTACTTATTACAATGGAAAAATGCATGACAAAAAGGCCATCACCACCACATTTTGACACTCGATGACCAAAAAAGAGAAAAATGGCCATCACCACAAAAATAATAACCTTGTTATTGGGACCTGTCATTGATCTTGGGGGGTCAAACGTTTTTGACGTAATTATGGGGAGGGGTAAGTGAAAGTTGACAGTTGTTGACAAGAGGAGAGAGGGTCAAAATTGCCCAAAAATTGTTGACAAAATTAATGGACAGCCCCTAATCTTGTGACCTGTCTATATAGTTTTCAGATATGTTGCGCAATTTCTAAAGGTAATGGCCTACGATTTGTGTAGGCCTAATGTCCGAGGGATGGAATTTTGTTAGTTGAATTTCCCAATCTGAAACCAGTCAACATTTTTTTCTAGTTTCTTGTTTGCGAATTATCTAAATGTCTATAATTGCCTGACTTGGTGTAGAGAAGGGCACCAAAGAGCCCAAATCTTTCACAAATCTTCGAAGCCGATTCAATTTCTCCTGTCTTGTTGAGCTTAAATACGCCTCACTGGTCTCGGAAGAGAACAACAGGTATGCCGTCCACCTTGCACCTGTGACGTCCACATTGAACAGGACTACTGACGAAGTAACACCAGTTTCACTTTGTTTTCTTTCTCTTTTGGGTCGAGTCGGTTTGAAATCGTCTGATCTGCCAGTGTCAGAAGTTTCAGCAATGCAGCAACCAGGTGGCAGCGGTTGATGCAGGCTGCAGCGAGGGACATTTTCCTCCGTTCTTTTAATTTCAGCTTTCTCTGTTCTTTCGTTCATTCATTTGGATCGCTTGTCTCAGGTTTGGGAGCTGATGTAGTTTCACTATAGTGGCTCCAAGTTCCTGACACCAATAAGAAATATCGTTCCACGACGGCGGATTGAAAGCAATGATCGTGGGTCGTTGTGTATTATTAGATGCTGTTAATTTCTGCAAAACTACAACAGTTTTATTTTTATGGTAGGCAAATATACTGATTATACTTTCTAAATTTATTGCTGACAACTGTCAAGCATGGCTCCTGAACATAGAATATTAAACGTCTTTATCTATTTACTGCGTAAATGTAAATCATGTAAACCAGTAAGCAGGCAAATGTCACAGGATATTTGTGAAATCTTTACAATGGTCAAACTTGTAGGTCACTGAGCACTCGCTTCCAGATAAATAGGACCCTGAAATTTTCATTTAGTACTATAGTTGGTAAAATATAAAAAATTAAATGGTGCCGTATAGTCACTAGCTCATACTTTTTGGCCACCCTAAATCAAATACTACACCCTATAAAATCAGAAGTCCGCAACAGGCTAGCCAATAATAAATAAATAAATAAATATATATTTATACATATATATATTGATGTTTTTTTATTGAGATCCATAGCTGAAAAAGCTTGGGCAAGAACAAACCAATAAAAAGTCCATTAGAAAATATCCACAAAGACTTCATGACAAACATTCAGCCTGAGGTGAATGCACCAAGTAGGCTAAATATTGAAGAGACGTTTCAGAAACAGAGACTGTCTTTTTCAGTGCCTATGTCAGCAGGTCATTGACTTTTGTATCTGTTCGTTGACATTCTACTCGTTCTCAATCTGCACGATAACAGAGGACACCGGACATTAAACTTTTCTAATCTCTGCTGTTGACACACACACTCTCTCCAGTTCAATCTAAGATTGTTTTTATGATCTCGATGGCTGAAGTGGATAGAATATGATATAGTGGGCTTAGTGGCCCAATATTTTATACCCGTTTATTTCACCAATAATTTTCTAACCTGCCTCGCAGTTATTCGATGATCTTCTTCTTAAGTTCTCTGCCCGAAAGCAGGTCTTGGGTCCCAGTGGCGCCACCCTTCTCTGACACCAGCTTTGGTCTTTGATCCTTTGTATCCGTCTTCAGTCAGCATCCACTGCAGTAGTGACGTACGCGGTCTTCCTCTGGTTATCTTTCCTTCAAAGATAGCGTCAAAAATTCGCATAAAGGCCAAAAGTTGGCATGTTGCTGGTTAAGGCGGTGCTACCTGGCAGATGACTGCATTCTGGCGTGTAATCACTGTAATGACCACGGAATTAGGCAACGACCTTATTTGTTCTACCACTGATTATTAGTTTAGCATCGACCTGACATAAACTGGGTTCTAAGATAAAGAGTTGGTTAAGATGGAGCCAATATACAACCTGTCAATGCCAAACTCTTAAAGAGTATTGTGACTTGAGAAAAAATCGTTAGAAAAGCAGTAACATTTACAAACGAAAGACAAATACTAGTTATTGATGCTATTCTTTACCCATACCGAAAAACCATTTCATCAGTCTCACGCAGATCTCGTCGTAAAATCCATCATGACGGTCATCATCATCATCATCATCATCATCATCATCATCATCATCATCATCATCATCATCATCATCCAATATTCAGCAGACGTCATGCGTGGTAAGCAGGTCACGAAGAGTGACAAACAGAAATTGGTCAAATGTACAGGGTTGGTGAATGAAACCTCATATTTTTGATGAACGTATCCTACGCCTAGCCTGGTTTTCTCTAAGTAGATTAGCCGCACTTTTGAATTCAAAAGAATAACCTAATTGGTTGCATTCAAGATATAATATCGCAGAGATAAGCATACACCAAATTTCATACATTTTGATCCGGTGACTGTGAAAATATCCACAATTAAGCTGGGTGGTACCTGTTTTATTGGTACGCCCGGTAGGTCAACAGAAGGGACTTCAGTCTGTGGAGAGTGTTTGCAGACTGCTTCATAGCAAAATCAACCTATATATGGCGTTCATAGTCTATGTCCGTCAAACGCAGTGTCTTTAAGAACAACTTCTTCACCAAAGTCCACAGTTCGTCAGCTTTAGTATGCCTTTGGCAGTATCGACCAGAGAGACTAAAATCTATAGTACTTCAAACGCCATTGTTCCTTGGTTATATAACAGTCGTTCTTGTTGGAGTGATTGAGACATGTTCTCAGTATACTTCTGATAGACAACTAAATATGATTTCAGAAATTCTTGTGTTCTTTGCGATTTTTCTTCTGTCGATAACGCTATTCGAAGGCGTTTATCGGAAGAAGATTTCGAGCCTCAATTATCCGCCTTCCATTCCTTCCATTCCTTTGCTAGGATCTCTTCCATTCATTATTCATGGAGTCAGACACATGCCAAAATTCTTCATGAAGAAGTCTGAAGAACTTGGACCTATATTCACTCTGAAGATTGGAAACAGGTAAGCTATTACACGTTAAAGCCTATAGAACAAGATCACTTGGGCATAGAATATTCAGACGTAGATTTAATATGATAATGATGACTCTGCTTCTGGTCTATTATTACTGGCATATGCAGAAACATTGTGCTGAATTATTTGAATAGACGGTATCCTATGTTAACAGTTTATTCCGCAATTGCACCAGAATCTTTAAGATCTGCTGCTGATACTGCTAACGGAGCAGTAACAACAACAACACAACAACAACAACAACAACAACTACTACTACAACTACTACTACTACTACTACTACTATCTCATGCTGAGTTTGTGAGTTGCTGCGTGAGCTGAATCATGCCTTGTCTTCCATTTGAATCTTATTAAATTACAGTGTAATATTTGCCTGTTGTAATTGTTGGCGCTATGAAAGCAATACTGGGTGCAATTCAAACCGTTTCTAAATAATTTTGACCTCGAACAGCATGTCACTGGTCCAACCCACCATCTTGGTCATACACTTGATCTTCTTATCATAAGAGCTGATAGCACAGTTGTCTATCTTGTCTGAAATAATGATTCTCAATCTCTCCGATCATCTTACTGTGGCATGCTCTGTACACTTTAAATTTAAGGCTACCTCCTCTAGAAAGTCGATCAAATTTAGACCCTGGAGATTGCTAGACATCGAACAGTTTCAGTTGAAAATTCGTTCTTCGCCATTATTTACTTCCTAAACAGAATCTGTTACAGAATACGCAAATCTTTTTCTGAATATTTTATGTGGTATTTTGAACGATCCTATTCCCGAGAAATGTGAAGTTGCGAGCGCAAACGCGAATCTGGAGAGAAAAAGGCAAAGCATGGTTGATTAATGACATTAATCATATGCGTCGTTGTTTTATCTTCCAGGTGATAGCATCGCGCCCTCCGTAGCTATAGAACGTTCTCATTTGAGATGAAACTGTATAAATCGAACTAGTCACTTCTGTTAAGAAACGGCTGTAAACATGAAAACATGAAACGTTCCGAGCTATTTTGCTGCGAGTGAGACAGTATATGAACTCGTCATTTAACTTTTTCTTCCATTCGTGTAGGTTATGCCTCGTGCTGAACAGTTTTGAGACAATTGAAGATGCCCTTGTAAAAAAGTCGTCCACATTTTCTGGAAGGCAGATGTTTTTCATGGAGACATATTGCAGGAACGAACTCAGAAAAGGTAATATAGCATTTAAATGATGGCCATGAATTATTTCTACCGTGATCAGTAATTTTGTGCCACCATACTGAATCAAAATGTCTGTTAAGATAGGCTTCTACGATAAAATAGTATGTTATTTTGTGAGAAGATCGCGTCTCACTCAGCCAGGATTGGGATCTGATCACGGCTGGCGGCGTTTGCCCACTCTTAGATCAGTCACGCTGTTGCACAGTCACTGTATTTCTTGGACCTGCACATTTCTTCCGATTGCATTCGAGATTCAATGCTCGTGTTCACGTCAGCGAAGAATTTCGTCCTACGTGTAATATTAATACTGATAAGGTTAAAGATGGTCTGTAATGCATGGAGACAGCACAGCTTTTGAATGGATGTTGGAACTGATAAAAAGAACAATAGTGAGCAGAGACAAGAAATAATTGCAGAACTGTATAAGCTAAATATAAGCTAAAATAGTCTGTATAAGCTAAAATAGTCTCATCTTGAATAGTGTGTGCTTGCGCGGAATCGATTTTTTTTAGAAACGATATAGAGTTTAATTTAAAAGTCCAAAGGTGAGCAACAAAGATGGTTAAAGTATGCCGTAATTTAGGCCATGAAAAGAGATTTCAAGTTTGTAGATTGACAACATTAGGAAGGAGAAGAGAATGAAGAGGTATGATAGAAACATACAAAATAATGATTGGAAAAAATTGATGAGCCACAAGAGCGATTCTTTACATTAGCGTAAATAGTAACACCAGATGTTACAGATATGAATTCCAAAGAGAAGGGCGGGGAAAATGAAAATAGAATCATGGAATAGTGAATTTATGGAACAGTCTGGACGAAAAGGCAGTAACAGTTGAACAGTGATGTGATCAAGACAGTAAGTGGCAAGACCAAGACCAAGACACTAACCCTCAAGACCAAGACCAAGACATTAGGTGCCGAGACCAAGACCAAGTCCAAGACCAAGACACTAGGGCTCAAGACCAAGACCAAGACCGAGACAGTAATTTTAAACATAAAGAAAACAGATAAAACAGTTTTATGCCGCATGACATAGATATATATCTATACAAACAGATTATATTATTACTATTATTATTCCCGGAGGGCTCACGTGGAAAATCTGTTATTGCTCCATAATTCGGAAGACATCAACCACAGAAAACATTATTACTCACAGTGGAAAAACCCCACTGTCTCGCTGTCTCGGCACTGTCTCGGTCTTGAATCGCAAGACCAAGACAGTAACGACGAGACCAAGACCGAGACCGAGACACTGACCCGCAAGACCAAGACCAAGACATTGAAAATACTGTCTCGAGACGAGACAGTGTCTCGAGACGTCACATCACTGCAGTTGAAACAATAAATGGATTCAAAAGTTATCTAGAAAAACGTGGTTATAAAATGTTGCGAGCAATTATGCTGGTTTTCAAACAGGTTAATACATACTAAACCACTTGAAAAACAAGCTATTATAATTTTAAAGACCTATACTTAAAGCAGCTTAGTGCACTTTCTAACTTTCACATTCAAATCAGTCGAGAATTCTAAACTTATTTCTCTGCATCAACTATAGCTGCGTCTTGGACGCTCATTGGTTTTCCGTCATTTCCTCTTAAATTCTAGCAGCTTTTCTTTCATTCACGAGGCCGTAAAAATTTATCTATTCTCGAAATATGTGGTTATAAATTGCTGACAAATATTCTATTTTCCATAGGTATCCTTGCTGGACAGTTCAACGCGTACTGGAAGTACCATCAGAAATTATCTCTCTCGATTCTACGAGAATTTGGATTTGGAAATAACAACATCATGGAAAATAGGATATCGCTGGAGGTAATTACACGCAAAGAATTCATTTTTTCAACTTTAAAAGACGATGTCATCATCTATTTCCTCACCTTCTGCTCCTTCTATATTTGTTAAATTCTTCATTCCCAAGTCTTCTGTGATATTTTTAGTCGGCTTCCATTGGGTGGCCGTACATCTCCATGGAGTATTCTTTCAATATTTTTGTATGTCCATTTTATTCATCGGAGGTTTCTCATTTCTATCTTTTTTAGTTGCTACTTTTGCTACTTTCATTTTGATCTCCCCACATTGTCTTTAAGTTTCTTTGCAGACCTACAATATCTTATTCTATAGGCAATAAAGTGATATTGAATTTCCGTGTACTTCTCTTGTATCCATTCTTCCTTGTCTTTTTTAATTCTTTTTAATTTCTCTTGTTATTTAGTTTAACTACTTTCTATTATCAGTTTTGTCTATTCTTAGCTTTCGTTTTTCATCTCCTTATGGTTATTACTTCGTCCGTTTCGGATCCAATATATATATATATATATATATATATATATATATATATATATATATATATATATACGATTCATGAATAGCTTACAGTGGAGAGCGGTCTTCAGTTTTGCTTTTAAATTCGCCCACCAACGCATCGCGATTAAACCGTCTACCAATAGTCAACCAATCAGAACGCTTG
Source organism: Metaphire vulgaris (assembly GCA_018105865.1). Lineage (NCBI taxonomy): Eukaryota > Metazoa > Annelida > Clitellata > Crassiclitellata > Megascolecidae > Metaphire > Metaphire vulgaris. The sequence continues at coordinate 14,478,433 of CM030853.1, forward strand.
AAGGTAACACACATACAGAATAAATATTTTAATATTATATATATATGTGTGTGTGTGTATATGTGTATATATATATACGACCATGTATATGTACAGTATATATATGTACGATTCATGAATAACTTACAGTGGAGAGCGGTCTTCAGTTTTGCTTCTTAAATTCCACTATGAAATGCATTGCGCTTGTCTATTGAAGGTCACGGAATTGGTAAATGCCTTAAAACAGACAAACGGTCAAGCGTTCGATCCAAAGAACTTGACAATGCAGACGTCATCAAATATCATCCACCAAATTCTGTTTGCCAAACGATTTCCATTCAGCAGTGGTCTGAATAAATATTATAGTGTGCTGACAAGATTTATCGAGACTGTTAGCCCCACGTTTGAAATTGCCCCATGGCTTCGCTTCTTTCCATATTTCAGGCAGAGATTACAGACTTCTCTGAAATATCACGACGAAATCTGGAGTTTCATCAAAGAATTTGTCGATGAAGTGATGTCCGGCAAATCAGAGAGCTGCTTCGTTTCCAAATACCTCGAAAAAGAAGGTCTAGATTGTGACTACGAACAGTTGCTTTTCATCATCAGAGACCTCACTGCTGCCGGTACAGAAACATCATCGACGACCGTTCTGTGGTCTCTGATATTTCTTGCCAATCATCCAGGAATTCAGAAGAGACTGCAGAAGGATATCGATGAAGTTGTTCCTCGAAGCCAATTGCCAAGTTTCGCAGATAAGCAACGGCTTCCTTACGTCGAGGCGTTCATTTTAGAAGTGATGCGTATAAAGACTCTGGCTCCAGTTGCTATTCCACATCAAACTTTGGACGACATTAACATCTCTGGATATTACGTACCAGCTGGAACCATGGTAAAAAAACTCCTATGTTTCACTATTACTCCGAAATTCATCTAGTATTCTATGCTAGAAAATCTCAACATTGACTCCGTCTAGGATCCATGGTTTTAAGTTAAAATTTTTAGTTTAGGAAAGCATTACACATAGAAATCAGTGTTTAACTGACGGGAAGACGCACCATTCAAGCCACTCAAGAGGGAAAAATTTGGATTGATTCTATTCCAGTCTATACTTATGATCACGACGTTAATTTTTCAAAGTGATATTTTTAGATTTTTAATCTAGTAAAGTATAACTGAACCGTGCCAGCCACGTGGTCATACAATGTCGAAAATGTAGTTATTCTTAAACCTTGGTCATTCAATATGAGTTTCTGAGAACTCAGGCTGTCGTTCTAACGAGATTTTTGCTCTGAGAGACTCGGTTCTTCCCATGCATTTGACGGCAATATTTTAACCATCAAGTGTAGAAATAAAATAGACGCTATATAAGTTCTTTATAAGAGGACAATAATATATATACCGCCTGTTGCTTTTTTAAATGCTAAAGGTGATGCCCAATCTTTACGCTGTTCACATGGATCGAAAGTTCTGGAAAGATCCAGAAGATTTCCGTCCGGAGAGATTTCTCGACGATTCCAGTGGCATCATCAACAAGGAAAGATGCATTCCGTTTTCCTTGGGTTGGTTTCTACCTTTAACCCCTTAACTGGTCATTCAATATGAGTTTCTGAGAACTCAGGCTGTCGTTCTAACGAGATTTTTGCTCCGAACTATCACGAGTGGCTGACCACGCAAGCCGGCAGAGATTGAGATCGGCCGGATCCGCCTTATTGGTGGTCCCGAGGACGCGCCTCCGAACCGTCGGGGATCGAGCATTTCCGGGCCGCGGCTCGTGCATCTACCGCCATCAATACAGCTCTCTACGACCTTGAATACTTTTAAAGAGAGACTTAAAACCTGGTTATATCGCACGAGTTATCTGTAACTTTGTAATGTGTTCACGCAGTTCGTTCGGACGAGTTACCACATAAATCAGTACGTTAATAATAATAATAATAATAATAACTGGGGATCCCGGATATATCTGTCCATTTTACATTGAGTTACAGTTAAATACATGGTTAAGGGGTTAAAGAAGGCATCCAATATTCGTCGATAGAAGTGCATAGAAGTGTAATTCTTTGTTTCTTCCAACTCTATATTATTACTCTAATGATATAGTGAGGTATTATGAGTTCAAATGGCAAATGTCAATCCTTTATTTCTACTAAATGCTTCATTGGGCTGTTCGAATGAACTTCAAGAGACCTACTGGCAGGGGCGGCGCTAGGGGGGTGAGTCTGCGGGTCCGGACCCACCCAGTCTCGGACAGGGACACCCGAGCAAATCTTGCAAATCTGCAGAGAAATTTTGATTTGGGGTGGGGGTGATGAGGAGCGGTAGTCTGAGCCTGGTCCTGGTTGTGTAGATTACATTAGACCCACCGAGCCAACAAAACCCAGCGCCTCCCCTGTACTGTAGCCTACTGTAGCACTCGTCCTTGCTTTGTCCAATTTCAAACAGGGTATCAATTTTATAATATTTTTGTGGTCTATAAAACCTGTAATACAAGAAAGCAGCTCTCTTAAGCGCCATCTTATCTCTCGATTGATTTTTTAGACATTTGACAGATAAGAGATTTCTGAAAGACTTTGCATAGTGTCGTTTCAAATGGCTCATTATTTTTCGTGGCACTTCGAATGCTTTAGAAAACAATTGAGACAGAATATATTGACAATTCTAGTACGATTTGACACAACAAAGATGGGGACACAAGAATATGTGGTTTTAATTCGTTTCATCACTCTTCTGAATCTTTGCATATCTATAGCCTACCAGGGGCGCGCTAGGGGGTGGGTCCGCGGGTCCGGACCCACCCAGTCTCGAGCAGGGACACCCGAGGAAATCGTGCATATCTGCTGAGAAATTATGAATTGGGCAGGGGGCATGATGGGCAGGGGTAGTCTGAGCCTGGTCCTGGTTATGTAGATTACATTAGACCCACCCAGCCAACAAAACCCAGCGCCGCCCCTGTCTACTGGAGCTTCCTAGCGGCCACATTCCAGCTGTTTTCAATGATTCAATCTATTTTTATCGAACATTTTGACTTTATTGAAACTATGTAAATCATCAGAAATATCTCTGACACTCTTTATTTTAACGTTACACTGAGCTAACTAAATTAATAAATCTTTTCTTGAGGACATAGAAACACACAGAGATTCCGTGTTTCGAATGTTTCTATGCAGGGAGGCGATCGTGTCTTGGAGAAGTTATGGCCAGACAAGAATTATTTCAGATTATCACCGGATTGGTTCAAAACTTCGACATTAAACCACCAGAAAATCAAAATAAAATCAACGACAAAGAAGTCGCTATCGTGGTACTTAAACCTGCAGGGTTTCAAGTGCAGATGATCTACAGAAGTGAATGAATAAATGAACTGGCACGACATGCATGCCGTCAATTGCAATTTATTATGCAACGAATTTTTATCGGTAATGACACAACGCTCATTTGCTTTTATGGATTGCTAGATTTCGAAGAATCGTCAAGACGTTCCCCCGGTGAAATTGTAACGCGTAACGTTTAAATTTTTCATTTAAAGACAATGAAACTTTGGATATTGACTCATTCATCTTTTTACATTCACAGTTTCAAAATAAGATTTTCAAAAGTGACTTGATTTAGTCGTTTAACAAATAATTAGATCAAGACAGAATGCCTGCACCTAGAGCGTCCTGCAACTCTTTGCCCTTTATAGCAACTTCAAAAGATTAAAAGTTTAATATTCGTCAGAATAGATAGAATAGACGACAGAACTTACTTGTTAATGATGCGTTTCGTAAACTTCTACAGCGCCCCAGAAAGCAGCACAGCAGTACATAGTTGCTTATTCTGATAATCTTTCTTGAAATGGCGACTTAATGGTTTGTCGGCCGGGCAAAGGTCCGGCTATGAGGCGGCATCTTGTTGTTGCTATGGAAATGACTTTTCGAATAGGAAGGTTTTAAGTTTAGACCTAAAGGCTTGAATGCAGTTTGGAATTAAAGGCCATGAGGATTCGATTATTGTTTGACCATGTCGTAGGCTGCGGAGGGGGCTGGAATAGTTCCAAAGTTCTGGTGCACAAGTAAGTTTATTGATTGATTGATTAAACATAGATGCTTAAGGTTGAGCAATGCGTTTCAATCTTAATTCGTGAAGATTTTGATCAATAGTTTTACCAAAATTCTCCCATTAGCCGCCATAATTGAACTAGCCTAAGTTTAACTAGCTATCTGATGTTGAAGCCTATGCAGTAACCTTAAAGATATATTTGAGCGGCTAGACTGCATAACATTCTTCCATGAATTTTACTGCAATGCACATCGAATTTAAGGGAAATTAAGGCGGTGTTACCTTGCAGATGACTGCCTTCTACATGTAATAATTATCATCAAACTAGAGGCTGATACAGAACCAATATACACCCCTTGAATGTCAAATCTTAAAGAACATTTTGACCTGGAAAGAAGTCGTAAGAGAGTCAGTAGCATTAATAATAATAGAAATATCTATTCAGCATCAATAACCAGAAGTTACAGTGACGTGGCGTGACGTGGCAATTGATAATGCCTGCTAAGTAACCGAGCAGACTTATAAAATACGCGTATTATGCGCGTATCATATTTCTTTTCTTCATACGCACGTATTTTAACGTATTTTATTTTGTAATACGCGTATGATCGAGCTTTGACAAAAAGATATCGCTGAAATGTTGGTCAATGGCCACGACTTTGTCTTTGTAGAGTGTTACAAATTACTTTATAACTTTACTCTTGGTCTTTTTGCAGATAGTCTTATATTATGCGTTCTAGATTTCGTAACAGGCATACGGGCTGTTACCCATCCCAAAGAATGCTAGGCGTCAACCGACTGCCACCAAAGATGAGACAGTTTAAAAACAGCTTTTGTCTGTTTATCGAGAGCCGTCAATCATGGCGTCATATAAAGAAAGTCCAATCTTCAGAGTGAATAACATACAGCAAAGTCCCCCGATTATTATCTACTTTAGCCTGATTTAGATTAACCTTTGCAGTATTGATCAAGCAGACAGACAAACTCCTAGCCCTTCAAAGTGTATTGCTCCTTAGTTATATAACGGTCGTTCATATAACACTGGTTTAGGACATAATTATGTTCAGTGCGACAAAAATGTGAAAGTACAATCGCAGGTTTTAAAATATACATATATTTAAACCGAGTTCTGATAAGCACTCGACGTTCAATTCTCTTGTAGACAAATGTTTTCAATATGAACTTCATTCAAACACATAAACATAGCATGAGTTAGCGTGATTTAAAGTGGCTTATAAACCATAGGGTCGCTAACGGGTCTTGAACCCGCTCCGTCAGCCTGACGGCAATTCCTCCCAAAATACAAATTCCCTCTGTTAATTTGCTCCCTAGAAGGCATTATTATGTTCAGCTTTTCATCCTTTGTGTTGGGCAAGCTATCGTTGATTATGTAACGGTCAGTGTTATTTTGAATCAATATCAGTCTTGAAAATATCCCCGCCATTTTTTCCGTCAGCTGCTGGATAGAAGCCCTGGCCTGACGCTCCAGCACGTAATCCACTCTGCCATCTTCCGTCCCTTTGGACAAACAAACAGAATGAAAGCGTTTATTTAGACTCACTGCCGCAATAATCCTCTACTTTGGACAGCACTTGTCATTGCCATTTTCGATTGCATAATATACTGAATTACAACACTATAAATATAATAAAATATACGAAAAGATCTTACTTACTATTATGCCTATTGCCAACTAACCGAGGCCGGTTTAAGCAATGTGTTCAGACAAGTCAACAACAGCGTCCACGTGATCTGCTTAATTGCCATGGTCCGGTATGTACAGACAATTGAATGCGTTGCCTGCGATGGAATCTAGGCCAGTGTACATGGCGCCATTAAGCGCTATTTCGTCAATATGACATAATACAAGAATCTATGGCGATTGTTGCAAATTAGAAGGATACAACTCTATGGACCTGTGTTACCATGGAAATATCGGGGTCAATGTAAGTGATCAAGTTTACAGGTCACTGTCCGCTGAGCCTATATGTGAATCACCGGTGATTGACTACATGCCGTAGTCAACATCAAAAGGTCTGAGTCTTGTTGTATTGAGTTGCAGACAATTGACCTTAGGCCAAGCAGTAACAGTTTCAAAGCAATATGTCGTCTTCGTCACGAACCGATGCACACATCAGTCGACTTGCGCAATCGTCGTCAGACCGAAACCGAATCCAAATCTGTATAAACGTATTGCAAATGTAGGCCAACGAGTGATTCCTTTCATGTCTGCTTCGCAATGTCGTCATTTCTATGCCTGAAACAATAAATGTAATGTAATGTAACAAAATATTTGTATAGCGCCTCTTCTGAAGAATCACTCAAAAGCACTCCCACAGCAAACTACTGTAAATTGACGAAGAGATAAGTTTTAAGTGGTTTCAAAAAGACGGCCATAGAATTAGGAGTTGCTAAGCCACGCATACTTATAGCGTCAAGAGCATTCCAAAGGATAGGGCCAACTGATTCAAAACCTTGTTTCAGGAACAAAGAAAGGTTGGTGCTTGGGGCACACTGAGAAGACCATGGGTTGTGGACCGAAGACATGGTCGACCAGGGCTAGAGCTAAGAGGATGGAGTAGCTCTGATAGATAAGATGGGGCGGGCACCAACAAGAGAAAGTGCAACCGCTCTCAACACACGATACTCAACTCGAGCAGGATAAGGCAGCCAGTGTAGAACAGACATCATATAATCACTGAAGTGATCACGTCTTGTGACACCAGCAATCACCCTGGCTGCTGAACGAAGAACCATCTGGAGTTTATCAAGTCGCACCGATGGAAGACCAGCAAAAAGTGAACCACAGTAGTCAAGCCTTGATTAAATAAATGCATGAATCAAATACTGAACTTTAAAAACCTGTGTTCTGATGAAACCATAGAAGTGTTAAATTATATTAGATTTAGAGTAAAGAAAACCTAAACATAATTATTATTGTGGATAATGTTAATCACTGAATGACATCGGCCTTAAGGGAACGAATATTTTGTTGCCAATATCAAAAGAATCACAGTAATACTAATTCAACAATTTGTAATTCATGCTGTTTAAAATTAGTATTGTGGCATCATAAGTAAGTAAGTAAAATTTCGTGAATTTCTATTGCGCTTTCAAAGGCAGCACCGCAATAACTCCTTATTCCCAGGTATGAAGTAGCTATATCGCCAAAGATGGGGTCATTCATGCAGGGTCATTTAATCTAAATGGTTATTGTGGTTGGTACGATTGTAGGACATTCTCCCCTGGACATAATACCCCCGGACATTATCCCCCCGGTACACCCTTTGAATGACAATGCCGGACATAATCTCCCTTTGTTTACTCTATGGACTTTGACTATAATCATTACCCACACCATAAACCAGACACAAAACACTAACCCTAAACGATACTGACGGCAGCCATGGCATCAGATAACCGATAAGTACCTTTTAAAATTAAGATCTATGATATTGATTTACATTGTTCAATACTTCTTTGCTGGGGGGAATATGTCCGGGGGATAATGTCCGGGGGATAATGGCCAGGGAGAATGTCCGTATACCGGTTGGGACGTTACAGCTATGGAGGAAATAATTTTTGAAGAGAAATGCTTTGAGGTTAGCAGTGATGTTAATCCTTGTCCTGAAAATTGTCAATGAAACAGAATGGTACCGATTTTTTTGAAGTCCTTGTCTTTGTGACTTCGTTCTGTATAAGTGTTTACAGACTGCTACATATATCCTCAACCTATAAATCGGTCCTTGTCCTGGGCCAAACAACTGTCATTGAAAAGTCCTTATAAGGACCAAATTGCTGTAGTATGCCATTTTCAATTTACTGACCATTATATTCCAAGGTAAGAGTAGTATGTTGATTTATATTTCGTTCTTGCTACATACTTGTTTTTAGAACTTATCGACAACTAAAATGTTTAGTCATTGTTTTTTATAAAAGCTACCAGTTTTCGGAAGAAGACTTCGAGTTGATTTCTTTCCATTCCTTCCATTCCTTCCATTCCTTTGGTAGGATCTCTTCCATTCATTATTCATGCCCAGACACATCAGTTCCAGTTGAACACTCTGGAAGAGTGTTTTGCGTTACAAAAACAAGTTATCAAATAAAGTATTAATAATAGTTAATACACTGTTGTGTGCATGCTGCTGGAAACACTTGTTCATTTATTACTACTACTATTATTATTCAATAATTATTAATATTATTATGCTCGCTATTATTATTATTATTAAAAACTTGACAAATTTCTTAACAACGTAGTAACATAGCTAGGTGGCTAAAGTCAAAACGTACATTTGAAAACGCAGCATTGCTGTTGACTAGACTATGTTTTACAACGCTGCATTCTTTTTGGCCGTTCTTTTCTAATTTTGTGATTTGAATTGAAATTGTGTTTGGTTTTTTCCTTTCTGACTTTTTTCGTCTGACAGAAGTTGGTCCTTGTCCCTGTCCTTGATCCTTGTCCTTGGGGTCAGTCCTTGTGGTCCCGTTGTGCTTCGCGAGTTGTAAGTCCTCAACGTCCTTGTCCTCGTTTTTGACGAGCCAGTGGCTGGCTCCACCAAACGCTTCGGGGCCCGTGCCCCCTCGCGTCTCCGCCTGGCCCGTGGCCGTTCGCTTCCCGAGTTGGGACCCTATACTTAATGCTACAACGTACATTAAACAACAAAATGGTTGGCCCCCATGATTATAAGTTGCCCCGTTCCCTTCGCGGCCGTTCCCCACTTGCCAAATCCTAGAGCCGCCACTGCCTTGGAGGGTCGGTCCTCGTCCTTATCCTCGTCCTTCGGGGTTCGGTCCTTGTCCTTATCAAACTCGTCCTTCGGGAGGTCGCATCCTTGATTCCAGAACGACCAATAACATCACTGCGGAACGGTTAAGGTAAAATGAGAAACACAGCCACCAATCAGATGCAACCAAGAAGGGGTAAAAGAAAATTGTGACAATGAAACAGGATGGTACCGATTTTTTTGGTCCACCCGGTAAGTTAAACATAAACTGCTTACAGCAACAAAATTAGCCTTAAGCGACTTCAGTCTGTGTATAGTGTTTACAGACTGCTATATATATCAAAATCAACCTATACGGCTTTCATAGTATGAACGGCCAAACACAGTGTCATTGAAAACAACTTATACATAAAATTATCTGCTGTAGTATGCCTTTGGCAGTTTAGACCATAGAGACTAAAGTCTAGTCCTTCAAAACCCATTGCTCCTTATTTATGCAACAATCGTTCTTGTTGCAGTAAGTGGGACATGTTTTCAGAACTTCTGATAGACAACTAAACATGATTTCAGAAATTCTTGTGTTCTTTAGGGCATGACGATTTTTTCTTCTGTCGATAAAAAATCTCATAATGCTATCTATAGGAGACGTTTTTCAGATTGGAAGAAGACTTCCGAGCCAAAAATCTCAATTATCCGCCTTCCATTCCTTCCATTCCTTTGCTAGGATCTCTTCCATTCATTATTCATGGAGCCAGACACATGCCAAAATTCTTCATGAAGAAGTCTGAAGAGCTTGGTCCTATATTCACTCTGAAGATGGGGAACAGGTAAGCTATTACACGTTACACGTCAAAACAAGTTATCAAATGTTGAAAGTATTAATAATAGTTAATACTAAGGCTGCTGCTACTACTGTTGCTGCAGCAACACTAACAACATCAATGACAACAACAATTAGTACTTCTAACTGCTTCCAGACAAACTGGATTACTACTACTACTTACTATTATAAATAATAATAATAATAAATAATAATAATAATAATAATAATAATAATAATAATAATAATAATAATAATAATAATAATAATATTAATAATATTAATGATACTAATTGCAGAGTTTAAGGTTGGTTTTAAAGATGGTAGCGTATGCACAAGTAAAGCTTCATCACTCGCAATGGCTTCTTGCAAAAAAGAAAGTGAGCAACAGTTTGACATTTGCAACCGCTTCCATCTAGACGGCCGAAGTCAATTAGATCTTGCCTTCGATGGTCGTCGACGCACGTAATAGGCGCTGAACAATCATTAGAAATATGAAGCTTCCAATGCAAACTCGAATCTGGAGAGAGAGAAAACCAAAGCCTAGTTGATTAATGGCTTTAATCATCTGCGTCGTTGTTTATATGCATCACAGCGAATATCATATATCACAGTAGGGCCTATCCTTCTTAGTTAGAACTCTCTCTTTTGAGATGACATTCTATAAACTTAAGTACACTGTAAGTAAGTAAGTAAGTAAGTAAAAAATCTCGTTATTTTCTATAGCGCTTTCAGAAGCAGCACCGAAGTAGCTCCTTATTCACAGGTATGAAATAGCCAAAAGGCGAAGTCGTTCATGCAGGGTGATTTAATCCAAAGGGCCATTGTGGTTGGGACATTACAGCTATGGAGGAAATGATTTGTTGAAGAGAAATGATTTCAGTTTAGAAAGAAAAACTTGACGAGATGTTGCAAGAAGGGAAAGAAATTGTGACACTGAATTTTTTTATTTGACCATGGGGTAGACTTTGGGTCATTGTTGTGTTTGTTAACATGTATGCCATTGGTTTTTTGTTAACATGTATGCTGAAATCTTCAGCTATCAAGAACTCATGTGGGGTTGTTGCTGCCGAGCCTAGGAAGGTAGTGAATTCATCGAGGAATTTTCCAAAAGGGGTGAATATTTTGATGATAATGGGGACGGTAAACATTGAAAACGGTTAGTTTTGTGTAAGGACGTTTTTGAGCGACTGATGAGCATTCAAATTATAAAAATCGTGCTGATGATGAGCTAGCAATAATATTTGAATGTAATCACGGATGAGAAATTTTGTGTCTCCATGAAGACTGTAAGAAGATTTTGTGGATTTGGTTATTCTAGCAAGGCTTATTAGAATGAAGCCAGTTGGTAGCTTCTATCAATTGATATACAGTACAGTTGCTGACGATAATACCCAATTCTCAGTCAATGCGATTACAGCATTTGTTGAGGGTAGTGTCGCTAAATGGTCAATTCTACAGGCTGAAAACACGAGAATATGACAGTTCCGAGCTATTTTTCTGCATGACAGTAGGCCGTCTGTTTGCACGCATCAGTATTTTACTTTTCTTCCATTCGTGAAGGTTGTGCCTCGTACTGAACAGTTTTGAAACCATTGAAGATGCTCTCGTCAAAAAGTCGTCCACGTTTTCAGGAAGAGAAGAATTTTTCCAGGAGACATATTGCAGAAACGAACTCAGAAAAGGTAAAATCAACTTAAAATAATAGTCATGATAATCTACCGTGGTAATTTATTGGGATTGTCATTATCACCCTTGTCCTCGTCATTATCGTCATCATAATCATGGTCATCATCACTCCGATGATAGCTTCTTATGACGTACTGTATGAATAATAATAATAATATTATTATTATTATTACTATTATTTTTTAAAATTGTTATTATTATTATTATTTGGGTGACAACTTATATAGCACTAACTTAAAGCTCAGGCAGTAGACGAGAGCACTTTACAGAGAAGTTCCATAAGATGTACTAAAAAGATGCGGTTTCAGTTTTTGAGTGAAACGGTCGGGGGAGATTTCCGTCCTGACATCTACCGGGAGGGAATTCCACTCTATGGGATTATGAAAGGGATCTGTCCCCAAACTTAGCATTCTTAGCTGGGGGTGGCACCACTTTACTCTGCACTTGATATGGCGCCTCATAATTATTTGTGCGCCTTCTCCCGACTTCGAACGGCTTTTATATTAACTCTAAAAGTGTGTGCGAAAACCACTGACAGTTTTCTATTTCTCGTAGGCATCGGCCCTGGACAGTTCAACGCGTACTGGAAGTACCACCATAAGTTATCTCTTTCTATTCTACGAGAATTTGGATTTGGAAATAATAACATCATGGAAAATAAGATATCGCTGGAGGTAATCACAAGTAAAAGCATTTATTTTTCGTACTTTGAAAAAGAATATTAAAAGCAGACGTTGAAATTAGAAAACTGGAATTCTGTTTTATCAGTAGACCCTAGTAGACAAAGGATATTGAAAACATAAAAATAATCAAATTGATCGAAATTAAGTTCATCACAACTCTAAGTACTTCGACATCGGGGAGTTGAAAATAGATAAACACTGTTGTGAAATAAAAATGCTTACAACTCGCTTTATGTAAGAAAAATTAAAAATTCTAATTTCATGTCGTCAATAGGCCTATGAAGACACTAATGACTGCCACCCTCATACAACACTACCGTTTGAGAAAGTGGATGGCGTTTGCGCTGCGGTTAATATATTATGAGAAGCTTAAGATACCTACACACACATTTCATTTGATCTTCTCGTCTGCCGATTGACAAGCAGGAATTTCGAGACCAATGCAAAGTTATTCGTAAATTGATTTCTTTAGCCAAGTCCAACTACAAGGCCAATCTTGTCACACAAAACGCATCTAATCCCCAATCACTTCGGAATCAGCCTACAGATAAACTGCGTCGATTCGTGGAGATTTTTCCTGTTCACTGGGAATCAATAGAAAAAGATGTAGGCTGTACAGCAAAAGGTGTGCAGCAAACCTGGGGAAGTTTACTTAGAAAATTTAATTTTTTTTCTCATTAGCATTCGATCGAATATTTAGTTCATGGGAATATGAATAATGTACAGTGTAGAGTGGAGTTCAGATTTGCTTCTTCAATTTGACAGTCGCAATGAAATGTGATTATTTTTTGAAGGTCACGGAATTGGTAAAAGCTCTAAAACAGACAAATGGTCAAGCGTTCGATCCAAAGAACTTAATTATGCAGACGTCAGCAAATATCATCCACCAAATTCTGTTTGCCAATCGATTTCCATTCAACAGCAGTGGTCTAAATCCATTGTACGTTGCGACGACAAAATTTGCCGATTCTTTTGACCTTACGATTTCAATCGCTCCATGGCTTCGCTTCTTTCCCTATTTCAGGCAGAAAGCGCAGAACTCTTTGAAATATCACGACGAAATCTGGGGGATCATCAAAAAATATGTCGATGAAGTAATGTCCGGCGACAGAGAGAGCTGCTTCGTTTCCAAATACCTCGAAAAAGAAGGTCCTAAATGTGACCAAGAGCAATTGTTTTTTATTATCAGAGACTTCGCTGTTGCCGGTTCAGATACAACATCAACTACCGTTCTGTGGTCTCTGTTATTTCTTGCCAATCATCCAGGAATTCAGAAGAGACTGCAGAAGGATATCGATGAAGTTGTTCCTCGAAGCCAATTGCCAAGTTTCGCAGATAAGCAACGGCTTCCTTACGTTGAGGCGTTCATTTTAGAAGTGATGCGTATAAAGACTCTGGCTCCATTTGCCGTTCCTCATCAAACTTTGAACGAAATTAACATCTCTGGATATTACGTACCAGCTGGAACCATGGTAAAACAACTTATTCTATGTTTGACAATTTCTCCCAAACTCATCACATATTTTCAACAACACTGTATTAGAAAATCTGAATATGATACTGAACTTTGAAGTCTGTATACTTTGCTTATGCGAATAGCTATAATTCATGGTTCAATGTACTCGCCTAAACCTGCAGTTCATTCATATTAGGCCTAGATCACCTTCAGAGCAACATCGAAGGACAAATTTGGATTGGTTTAATTCCATTCTGCATATGATCACGACGTGAATTTTGCCAAATAGAGTAAAAGTTAATATAACATGACACAGTAATGCCACCTGTGTGTTCTTACAAAATCTGAAATTGAAATATTCTTATATTCGTTATTGGGTATGAATTTCTAGTAGCTGAAGTCATAAGTAAGGAAAATGTCGCTCAGAGAGAGAGCAGGTTTTTTCTACGTCTTTTACAGCGATGTCATTAACCGTCAAGATTTGAATTAAATACAAAAGAACACGAGTATATAGGCCTACGTGTATATGCCGCCTGTTGCTTTTTGTAATGCAAAGGTGATGCCAATCTTTACGCTGCTAACATGGATCGAAAGTTCTGGAAAGATCCAGAAGATTTCCGTCCGGAGAGATTTTTCGATGATTCCAGTGGCATCATCAACAAGGAAAGATGCATTCCGTTTTCCTTGGGTTGGTTTCTCTTCTTTAAGAATATTTTGTAGACGTCCAAATTTTGTCCTAAATGTGTAATTCTCTGTCTCCAACTATACATTAACTAGCTCTTTTCCCGTCAAATATGATGGGGAGCTTGGTTATTTCTTACCTCGATTTTTTTGTAAATATTGTAGCATTTAGTTCGATGATTTGTCTTTTACCGGAAACATGGCTTGAGCAATCTGACATTTGCCGACATTTGATGACGCCACATATATTTGGCCATGGAAGCGTTGGCTCTTTTTTATATATTCCTACTCGAGAAGGAAAGGGACGGAGAAGGGAGAGATTGGAAAAAAGATGGGATATACAGTGTAGGCCCTACACGCGCACAATGTTAGAAGGTCATCGACCCATAAGCAGCTATAGACTAAGTAATATAGGGCAACGTCATGCAAAGCATTAAGAAATAACAAAATTAAAAGAAATAACAAAATTAATTTCATATATCTAAAATTTAATTTTAAAAACATAGTCTGAGAAAAAACCACGAGACTGTTAGCAGATTCTACGAAATCTTGGAGTAATCTTTGACTAAAAGCTGTCGTTTTTGCTGCACACGTCTCCGCGACTGTCAGACATTGCTTTATGATGATGATGATGATGATGATGATAATAATAATAATAATAATAATAATAATAATAATAATAATAATAATAATAATAATAATAATAATAATAATAATAATAATAATAATAATAATAATGTGATTTTAGGTGGTTTAGGAGGCTAAGTAAGCCTGTGTGAAAACCACTGATGTGCGAAGGCTCAGAGAAATACGACAGTTTCTTCCCGCGACTGAATTTGCCGGTTTGGTAACATGTTTTGTGATGCCTAGAGTGGATTACTGTAACAGTCTACAGTCTATGGCCTACTTGACTATGACTTGAATCGTCTGCAGTCGGTCGGTGCAGAACGCAGATGCAATGCCTGTCTTTGGTGCTGGACTTTGTGAATTGTGACCGCATTTACCCCATTAACTCACCGGCGTCACTGGCTCAAAGTTCGTGAGAGAATCGAGTACTAACATTCTCTTCTAGCATTCAAGTCGATCAAACATATTTCTCCAGAGTATCTTCAAGAGTATTGTGTACCAACAGCATCACGAAAGTTTCAACTGTTCACGCGGTCCGATGCTCAGCGTCTTCTGAAGATAGATAGCTCATTGCAAAACATCACTCTGGCCTCCGGGTAATTTGCAATGTCAGGTGTCGGGGCCCCAAGGACACGGAACGATCTATACCGATGTCTGTTAAACCCCGATTATTTGTTAAATCATCCTGTTCTCTGTTATCCTTCAAGAAAAATCTAAAGCCACATCTCTGTTCCGAAAATCTTATTCTCTTCTGCCTTATATTGTCTTTTTATTTAAAAAATTAAATATGATTACTGTTACTTAATTTTATTTGTAGGCCTATAGTTGGACTCGGTATTGTGCCACTGCTCCCGATATTTGGTAATATGGCGCACAGACTGATGTCTGATAAGCACCCAGCGTTCAATTTTCTTATTAAATAAGGCTAATATTTTATCTCAGAAATTCTGTGCCTGGATTATTTTTTGCAGGAAGGCGATCGTGTCTTGGAGAAGTTCTGGCCAGACAAGAATTATTTCAGATCATTTCGGGTTTGGTCCAGAACTTCGACATTAAACCACCAGAAAATCAGAAGAAAATCGACGACAAAGAGAACCTCGGAGTTCTCTTGAAACCGTCTAAGTTTCAAGTGAAGATGATCTGCAGAAGTGAATAATAGGCAAATGAACTGACATGACATACAGTACATGCCTTCATTTTTAATTATTCAACGAAATTATCGGAACGGCGCAACTTTTATCAATGGGATTTGCTTGATATTGAAAGACAGTAAAGACGCTCCTCCGATCAACTTGTAGTCTAATGCGTAACGTTTAAAATTGTCATTTAATAAGAAATGAGACTTCGGATAGGCCCTATATTGTCGCATTCTTCGTTTTACATTCGCAGTTTCAAAATAGATGTTAAAACTCGTGACTTGGTTCATTTAATTGTTTCACACATAACTAAACCATGGATTGAATTACTTACTTTTAAAGACTTCAAGTATATATCGTTGTTCTTAAGTATAAGTTCGGAATATTAACAGCTCAATGGGGTTAATTGTCGTCTGACATTTTGTACATGGATGTTTTAGGTTGAACAATGATGTCCTCCTTCTCGAATAAATAGAGACAAAACGCATCAAAATTCAACCCTCATAATTTTATATTCGTAGTGATAAGGCGTTGAACAATATCCTCCCAAAGCCTTTTTCATTGCCTTCTTCTTCTAAGCAGGTGGTGGTTACCAGCCCCCAGTCTATGAAAATAATTTTTTGTTATAGTCTTTATACACCGTTTGATTCTGCATGGAAAGGTATAAGACGATTTCTCACTTGTTGATTTTGTTCCTTTTGTAGGAATCATTGACCATCAAACATAACCGCTCTATAGAATTCGACGCTTTTAGTAGTTTCGCCCACCGCGTTCAAATGCCCACCCCGTTGAAATGCTCACCGCGTTCAAATGCTCACCGCGTTCAAATGCTCACCGCGTTCAAATGCTCACCCCGTTGAAATGCTCACCGCGTTGAAATGCTCACTGCGTTGAAATGCTCACACAGTTGAAATACTCACCGCGTTGAAATGCTCACCGCGTTGAAATGCTCACCGCGTTCAAATGCCCACCCCGTTGAAATGCTCACCGCGTTCAAATGCCCACCGCGTTTAAATCCTCACCACTCTGAACTACACACCGCTGTCAAAAAACTGGCGCGCGTTTTGAGCAATGAGCCCGGAAAGCGGAAATAATGAGGTGATCGGGCAGTGGCGGTTCTAGGATTTCTTGGTGGGGAGGATGAAATGAATTCATAGGAAGTTGGTGGGGGATGAAAAGCGAAGGAAAAATCAATTGACTTTGCCGAAAAAGGCTGACAAAAGGGAATTCTTTCCCTAATTTAAATTTTACTATACACTTTTACAGAAAAATAGGTTGACAAGCAAAAAGTTCATCCTCAGATTTTCCTCGTAGTTTTATTAGACTTTTACCCAAAAATATAGGTTTCACAAGCAAAAAGTCCGGTGGGGATGCATCCCCACTCATCCCCCCACGTGGAACCGCCGCTGTGATCCGGCGATTCTGAATAAAGGAGTTGTCTTTGGAGACTTCGCTACAACTAAGACATCAAAGACGTTCGCCCATGCAGATGGCCATGGATGACACATTTCTTTCCTTTCCTCCTGACCAATGGAATTATATTGAAGCTTAGCCTACCAGAAAGGAAAGCATCGAATAAAGCAACCAAGAGTCGTCAACGACACCGCAGTGACAGGAGGAGAGGGAGAGAGAGAGGGCAGGAGAGAGATAGAGGGAGAGAGGGAGAGAGAGAGATGTCGAACGTCTTGAAGAGTTCAACGCTCTTTTCATCCATGATGCGGATGAGAAGCAGTTTATTCCGTCATTTTGTTGAAGCAAACAGAAAGGCAGTGCACCTGCGAAGGCAACGAAGAACCAAACCAGTGATGCTCTTACCGTCGACAGACTGTAGATTCGTTTGTGTCCGGAAGTTTGACGAACTCAATGTGTTACCACTGGGATGCTTATTGAACACTTGCACAATGGTAATGATCCAACTTACAGATAAAACCACGTGTTGTTCCTATAATATGTCAAGACTTTTCACATAACTAATCAGTTATTTGCCTTATTTATTTTCTGAAATTGACTTGAATTTGAAATCTCCGTAGTTGCTATAAAAAGGAACTGTTTTTGGAGTTTTGTGGTCACTGACTCCACAGCCTTCCAGTTGGAATGGACAGCTGAAATTGCGTTAGAATATACTGCAATCAGTGTTGGAGTTGCCGGGGAGGTTAGGGGGGTTGAACCCCCTCCCTCTCAGCTAACTTTGCAACCCTCTCAAAAATCGCATATCAGGTATACATGCAGCTTCTGTCATTCATTGAATTTTAGTCCTCAACCGGTCAACCCCCTGCTCAAATTTCACGACTCCAACACCGACTACAATTGCCTAATGGAACAAAAGTGCAAAAGTGGAGGGTGTCCAGATTTCTAGCTTTAACTTTATTTTCCCCATAGCACTGTGAGCCATTCTAATGAGCATATAGCCTAAGAAGACAAACTATAATATCCTACAAGTTTACATGGAACACAATTTTTATGGAAAGATAACGAACAACTAATTCCAATAGTGAAAACATAAACATACAGCTGTTTAAGAAAAAAATATTATTTTACATATTGTCGATTATTTTTAATCAATCATAAATATCAAGTGATCAAACTAAACCAATTTTTGGACATATAATGAGGAAGAAAGGCATAGAAAACCTGGCAACTACTGGAAAAGTCGAAGGCAAAAGATCAAGAGGAAGACAAAGAATGACGTATATCAGTAGTTTACTGACTGATGTAAAGGGGGTGACTACAGAATTGGAATTAATACAAGCAACACACAACAGAGAGAAATGGAAGTCCATAGTCGTCAACGTAGAAATACATGACACCTGAAGAAGAAGAGAAGATCAAACTGATTATTGGCGGGTGACGTATCTATGGCAATATCATTGTCGAACAGACAAGCAGACAGACATAGATGGACATATAGACAGACAGCTGGACAGAAGAGCAGTCCTTGTAAGAAATCAAGCATTTGGAAACGCATGCGTGACAGCCTTACAGTCTCTATTTATATAGCGCCCGTCTGTTAATATCGTAATGGAGCACTTGCTTTATCTGTTCTCTTGTTCCGCGTTCTTTCTTGCTGACGGCGCCGTCACGTGACGACGACGACGACGGTCTCTATTTCGTGGAGAGGAAGGACAACGACACTTTAAAGGGATGCGGGATCCCGACAGCTGCTTAGGCAGAGAGGACCGACGTCCCTCGGTCGACGACGGCGACGGCGATGGCTCCTCTCTTCTGCGTTTCTGGCAAGCGCCGAGATTAAGGGGTCGAGGGGGGGGTGAAATCTGCGGGTGGGTGGGAGGGGAGGGGAGGGAAGGGAAGGGAGCTGGGCGTCGATGGAGTAGTTCTGCGTATTTCGTCCGACTCTTTAGATTCAATTAGGCGGATGTGTTTGAAGTTCGGTGATCAACTAACATCAAATGTCAACCGAGTCCGACGACACTCCCCCCCAGCCCTCGTTTAGAAATGCGGGAGGGAGGGAGGGAGAGAGGGATGGAGGGACAGGGTCCTCCCAAGACGTCGTCGTTTCGCGTATTTCTTCGCCGTTTTCCTTCCAAAAAACCCTGGTTTCTATGGTTAATTAAGGAGCGATTTCCACAAATGACGTGGAGAATCGGCGCAGAGAATGTTGTCAGCCATGTCCAGCATATACGCCGAACGATTAACGGACACTGGCTGGCGTCGTCCACCAAAGCGAAGCGCTCCTAATGACAGCGGTTATATCGGGCAGCAGCAGCAGCAGCGGCGGCGGCGGCGGCGGCGGCGATCGGGAAATCTTACTGGACTCCTTGTGATTTGACAGTTCGCAGTCGCATCACGTTCGGTGAGATTGCGACCGGGGAAGGGGAGACTTCCATTCGCCCGATCCATAAAAGAAGACGTCACCAACACCTGTTCGCCGATTACATTTATTTTCCGCCGGTGGCGGTGGAGGACGGAAGAACGCCGGAAGAGCGGGAAAGAAGAGCCGTCGAGACGGAGCGGGCGGCGGCGGCGGAGGGGGAGGCCGATGCCCGGAGCGGCGCCTGTTGAGGTCGGTGGTGCTCTTGAGAGAGGGGAGAGGGAGGGAGGGAGGGAGGGAAGGAGGCGGAGGCAGGCACGGCATTAGAAGGACGCTAATTTTACGAAGTTAATTCATGGCACTCTAAACGCCTCGAAATGACCTGCAATCAGCAAAACGATTACCTGGGAAAAATAGCGCCGATCAACTGTACACATTGTCATCTGACTATGGTCCACAAACAACAACAACAACAACAACAACAACAACGACGACGACGACGACGACGACGACGACGACGACGTTCTCAAACAAGACAGTGATGTACAAGCAACTATCTGTTTAAAGCCATTAGCATTAGCGCAGAATTATCAAATGTTCAAATGTCTTAGAAAATTTGCAGAACGGTTGAAATTAAATGCGAATGAATTGTTTTTAAGCTTCACTAAGATTCTGTAGCAATTTTGCGGTTTTTTAAAGAATCCGTTTGTCTGCCGAATAGGGCCTATAGGCCTATGTGCATATAGTGTTATAGTGCATAGAGTCTATAGGGCGTATAGGTCTATGTGCTTATGGCCTATAGGCCTGTGTGCATAGGGCCTATAGGCCTGTGTGCATAGGGCCTATAGGCCTGTGTGCATAGGGCCTATAGGCCTGTGTGCATAGGGCCTATAGGCCTATGTGCATATAGTGCTATAGCGCATAGAGTCTATAGGGCCTATAGGCCTATGTGCATATAGTGCCTATAGGCCTGAGTCTATATAGGGCCTATAGTCCTAGGCCTGTGCATAGGGCCTATAGGCCTGTGTGCATAGGGCCTATAGGCCTGTGTGCATAGAGCCTATAGGTCTATGTGCATAGGTGCATAGGGCCTATAGGCCTATGTGCCGGTGGTGATCTATATATAAATTCGATGCGTCTCTATCTTGGCCTCTTGGATTGGCCGTGAGATTCGTGCAAAACTGATGAGAACATTTTTATCAGGGTGATTGTGGAGATGATGTGATATGATCTGAAAATATTCTCAAAATAATTATATTTAAGAGTGACATTATCTTATATTTTTACGTCTGGGACTCCGTTCCAGACCCGTTAGCGGCTCACAACGCTCACCCAAACTCCCTAATTGAATGGATGGATGGAATAAGGAGTTAAATGCAGTTACCACCTTAATGGTCAGGTTGTCAATTGAAGGGCCCAGAGGAATAAGGAAGCAAATCCAGTTACCCCATTAGTGGTGAAAATATCAGTTGAAGGGTCCGGTGAAATAAGGAAATAAATGCAGATACCTCTCTCTTACTGTTATTGATACTCAAACCATTGGGTGGGGGTCGGGGGTCGGATACAGTTACCTCCTTATTCCACCCAGCCATTCAATTGGATCCGACTCGCAGAAATCTCGGTGCTCCGGTTCTGGGACGGTGGCTACTGCCCAGCCTATACAGGTAGCGCCTGTCCCTGCGTCTAAGCATCTTGCAGCAGTTCCGCTCAGAACCACAATAATGTGTAACAGCCTAATAGGTCAGGGATTCTCTGAGAAGAGATGGCTGTCAAATGACAGGAAATTTTGGTAGTCAGGCAGCCGAGTAGTTGACAATTGGTCAATGAATCTTTTAAATGTGCAGATAAAGAGAAGAAGTGACCTATCGTTCAAACTGCTCTGATTTTACCAGACTGACTCGTGAAATTCGTAATGCTTTCAAGTCTCTGGCAATAAATATTAAGCAACACGATTATCTGGGGGAAAATAGCGTTCATCAACTGTGCACTTATGCTGTAGACTGTAGTAACGTGATTTAAAGTGGTTTAGGAAGCAAAGTCAGTTTGTGTGAAAACCACTGTAATAATTTACCCACTCACACACGCATGCAGAGACGCGTTTTAGACTGAATTTCAACAATCTAAGAGGCTAATGTATCATATATTCAGGGTGTTGATAAATTCAAACTTGATTTCAACATTATTATGTCATTTTTCAATAAATACTATAGGCTACATTAAAAAAGTGAGCCACTAATGGCTCTGGCCCTAGCTTTAGTCCTAACCGGTGCTAGGACAAAATGTCCGCGGACAAAATGTCACGGACAAAATGTCATGGGGACAAAAACCGTGTCATTTTGTCCGTTACATTTTGTTCGCGAACATCTTGTCCGGCACGGTCTTAACCGTTTTAATCGGGTTTTATTGTATCGTATGCGGTGAAAGACTGAAATCAGCTGCTGCTGCTGCTGCTGCTGCTGCTGCTGCTGCTGCTGTGTGAATAGCGTAATCTGTCGTTAAGGCGTAACAATAAACAGCTCTGTTGTATGTTCATATACAGGCAATGGCAGTTAGGATTTAGGTGGCGTATTCTGTGGCGTCAACGTCTGCAAATGCCAATATTTGCTTTCGGAAAGATTTCCACAAATAGTCCGTCGTAGAGGAGAAAGCAGCAGCTCCGAGAGTGACAAGTGGAGATAGCCAGATGCCCTTGGGGGCTGCCCCCTACCCCCTCTGACCTGCACGTCCCCTGTTCCTGCGTCGCTCATCGGCGGAACACTACCGTTCGAATTAATCTCGTATCGATGGTTCACTGGTGTGACACTCCGAGCGCGGTCAAGGGCTGCCCTGCCCCCTGTCAGCCCCCCACCCCCTCCCCATCCGTCGCGCACAGGGTTCCGTTCGGGAAGAGCCTTTGTCGCGGTTACGCAACTCCCTCTGACACACTTGCGGTCAATTGCCTCCCAGGTCCTTAGGGACAAACAATTTCGCCCCACCCCCATCTCTCTCCCTCTTTCCCGTCAATTATAATAATAATGTGATTTTAAGTGGTTTAGGAGGCTAAGTAAGCCTGTGTGAAAACCACTGATGTAACCATCTGCATTCAATAACCTAGTTTATCTAGATAGCCTTTGAATCCGTTCACTGTTTCAACTGTCACTCCCACCTCGTCCAAACTGTTCCATTTGTCCACAACCCTTGCACTAAAAAAGTTTTCTTTCTTGGACCAACCCTCTGCTTAAACATTTTGCATTTGTGGCCTCTTGTGGCGTAGTGTGCCAATGGAATCGATCATATGGCACATCTACTTTCCCAGTCATTATTTTGTATGTTTCTATCAAATCTCCTCTTTCTCTTCTCCTTTCTAATGTTGTCAGTCCACAATATTGAAGTCTTTTTTCGTAGCTTAAATTATGGCACCCATTGACCATCTTCGTTGCTCGTCTTTGCACTTTTTCTAAAAGTTCTATATCTTTTTTCAAGAATGGATTCCAAGCCTGAACACAGTATTCCAGATGAGGCCTTACTAATGACTTATAAAGTTTAATGATTATCTCTTTGTCACGACTCACAATTGTCCTTTTCACCATTCCCAACATTTGGTTTCCCTTTTTGCTGCCTCCATGCATTGGTGAGATGGATTCATACTTCTATGGGTGATTATCCCCAAGTCTCTTTCTTTTCTGTTGTGGTTAGAACCTTCCCCCTAAAGAATATTCATTACCATTATTAGACTTCCCCATGCATTACAGAACATTTATCAATATTGAAAAGCATCTGCCAGTCCACAGACCACTGCGTTTCCTTAGATCTTCTTGTAAAATTTTTGCATCATCCTCCGGTCTATATTTCTGCATAACTTTGTATCATCGGCAAACTTTGAAATTTTGGACAGTAATCCTTCATCGATATCGATGGTTGGCCCAAGCACTGAGCCCTGAGGCACTCCACTGATAACTCTTGCCCATTGCGAATGGCCTCCCTGCCAACCTTCTGTCTTCTTCCCTTCAACCAATTTTCAATCCATCTCAGAATATTGCCCTTATTCCGTTCAGTTTGGCAGCCAGCCTTATATGGGTCTTTATCAAAAGCTTTGGCAAAATCTAAATATATTATGTCTACTCCCTTGCCCTTGTCTAGCTTATCAAAAACCTCCTCCAGAAAGTCCAACAGGTTGGTCAGGCATGAACGGTAAATCCATGGGACTATCTTTAACAATTTTATGCCTAGTCAAATGTTCCAAAATGCTTTCTTTCAGTATTTTTTCCATAACTTTACCGATTACAGATTACACAATTCCACTGGAAGTCGTCACCGACGGGAGACTTAAGGCTTATTCTTCTTAGTAGAAGACGGCGATGATGATGATGATGATGATGATGATGATGATGATGATGATGATGATGATGATGATGATGATGATGATGATGATGATACCCCAGTGGTGGTGTGTGTATATGGTGCATATAGGTTGTGTTGGGATAATCTTCGGAAGGCGTCAGCTGCTGTTGCGTCAGTGTTAAGAGACGGTTCTGTTGATCTGATGGCGTCATTATTATTATGACACAGGATAGCTGTATATCGTTGAGAGAGAGAGAGAGAGAGAGAGAGAGAGAGAGAGAGAGAGATATGCTTCGAGTAGTTTGCATCATTCGTTGCATAATGACAATCAATGCGGAAGATGGCCATTTGCTGCGATCGATGCAAACACTGCTCTACCAACCAAAAGTCTCGGCCAGGCAGAGTGGAGATCTTCGCAGATGACGCGACTGAGTTAATGGAAGGAGAGGGCCGAATTAAGTTCAAATGCACATCAAATGACCCGACCGGGAGAGGAACACAGAAGGAGTTGATGTGCGCAACATTGAAGCCTAAGAGACTATAGTATAGAGGATTCTTGTTTGAAATCTTAATGCATTGTGGGACTAGTGAGATATTTTTATGCAGGGGCCAAGCATTCATTAGTTCTCAAAATCTGAGAAGCTTCCAAAGCTAACCACGAGGAGACGAGAATCTACACTGTGAACCAATAAAAACCACACCCTTTTATTTTTGCGATAACTTTGTCGATTTTTAGACCAGGCTTGACTAAACTCTGTAGCGATGCAGCTGAGAGACTCCCAGCACACTTCTATGCAGGTTGCTCGCTTGATCAATTATTTGTGGCAACTGTATTTCCAGAAAAACACCACAACGTTATTACTAATTAATTATTCGTTTACATGGTATATACATTTGGCAGTATATATAAGAGATCGAGACAGAGCGATGTCAAAGATACGAATCAGAGCGGAAGACACTGAAACAGAACATGAACGAAAAGTGAAATAGAAGAAATTTGTCTTAGTCTAAATTTTAAAAAACATGGAACTGAAAATTTGACGGAAAGAGGAAGAGAGTTCCAGAAAGTGTTACGTGCAATAGGACTCTCTTACAATCAAGAAAGAAACTTCTATGGCGCCACTATCATAATGCCCATCTTTAGTGTTAATTTTATAAGAACGCTAAAACGCGATTCGGAAAATCTTGTTGAGTGAAAGTGCTGATCTGAGTGAAGATGGTAGCTGCAGTGTGCTGAACTGACTGTCAATTCGCAGCGTGACATTAACTCTGACGAAAGTGCCAAATAAGTTTAAAATAACTGCAATAGCTATTTTCAATATAATATTATTATTATTTATGAACTTCTATAGCGCCAAATCTAATACTCAGATGTATCAATCGATGGTGCACATCGCAAAAGACGAGGCCAATTGCCGAGTTCAGTCAGCGGGGAGCAAAAAGACAGACTACGAAGAAAAGGAAGAAATGGAAAGAGACGTCAATCAACTCTCGAGTTAACAGTAGGCCTACTAAAGCTTTATTACGAGACGAAAATCGTCGTAAAGCTGTCTTAATTTCATGAAATTGCGAAGGTATAGAAGGCGATTGCATTTCAAAAGATGTAGAGACTAGAGAAAGCCAAGTTGTACTTCGGTTCATACAGCAACTCATGAGCTCAGCACAGGACGAATAGTGCAAACCGATGTTAATATCTGGAACTAATTAAACAACCAAATAATTAATACTAATATGTGATGTTTAACTGGAATCAATCTATTTCTGCTATACGTAAATATATTTACATACACTTATGTACGCAGAAGAGTAACCGAGGTAAGTAATTTTAAACTGATTTTGCCGTTGGGGTGACTTTTGCCAGTCACTAGTATAGCTTTTATAATATAATTTTCTTTTCCTGTCGACAGGAAATTGCGACAGCGGACTGAAAATAAATAATCCAAAATCTATTTCTTTCTCTTTTCGTCGCTGGAATCTTCGATGACAAAGGGCGCAGCAGCCGTCGTGAGAATGGACGGGAGCAGAGGGGAGGGGAGGTAGGGAAGGAGGGGGTAGGGAGGGAGGGAGGGAGGGAGGGGTGATCGCTTATGCAGCTAATATCCTTATGGATAATATCGCAGAAACGCAGAAGCTGGAGCGTGTGAACGCCATTTCGACAGATGTGAGGTGTATATTGGACGGTTTTGTCATCCGGGTTTCCCGCCGCAAGGGAGAGCGAGAGACCTCGTTAAGCAGCGGTTTCATCAAAATCCTCCGTTCGCATTGCAAAGTGCCGCATTATCGCCCACAGCTGCCGCCGTTTGTTCCTCTGGCGCGGGGTCCGCGCGTCGAGAGAGACGCCCGAGAACAGCAACAACGACACCCCCCCGACCAGATTGCCAATATGCGCCTCTCTCTCTCTCTCTCTCTCTCTCTCTCTCTCTCTCTCTCCCGCCTCTTTGGACGTCCGGCGGTCGCGCAGAAACTGCTTTATTTTGATTCCGACCGATTAGAGGAATATTGAATTCTGTTCTCCCGTCCAATATACGAAGCGACTGACGTCCCATTTTATAACACGCCGATTTATTAAATCCTATCGCGTCTTCCTTCCGTCGTCTTTCCCACCGCCCCCGGCCCCCCGGCCTCCTTCCCCGTGCCCTCCCCCTCCCTCCCCCCTCCGCTCTTTTCTCATAAGGCGCTGACGTATTAATACTTTTTATCAAGTATCAATTACCAACGATTCTGGGACTGATTTGATGGTGGCGTCCGTCGCCCGGGAATCGCTCGTCGGCGACCTGCCCGTCACGGCAGCGGCCGCGGTCGTCGTCGTCGGCGGCGGCGGCGGTCACTCACGGCCCATTGGTCCGGCAGCTGGCCCCGAGCGCCGCTCCCTCTCGGCGCCCGTCAGAGGGCGTCGAAGAGGAGGAGCGCGCGCGCGGTGGACGCGGTCACTAATCGACGCGTGGCAGACGATCGATTCTCCCGCCGCAGCCAATCAACGGCGGCGGCGGCGGCGGCGGCGGCGCGGCGGAGACTGTCGTCTGCTCGACCGCCGCCGCCGCCGCCGCGTCTGCGCATGCGCGCGGCAGCGGCGCCTCCTGTCGGCGGAAAATGACGAACTTCTTTACGAATCAATTAATCGCCGTTTTATTAAAATCGACGGCGCAAGAAAGAAAGACGATCTTGGCCGCCGATCGACCAATAGGAAGCGATCGCTCCGATCGTCTTATAAAAGCGACGATTTCCGGTGGACACCGACCGGAAACGAGGCTCATCTTCACTCACTCTCTCTCTCTCTCTCTCTCTCTCTCTCTGTGGAATAACGGAAGTCGGTGGCAGAAGAAATGTTTCCGCTGTCGAACGGGACTCCTTCCGCCTATCCGGGGATGATCCGGGATTCCAGCGGAGGGATTCCGGTGAGGAAAAAGGGTGACGGAATCGGACGAGCGGAGGGATTTGCTGACGTCATGAACCCTCGACCCTCTTGATGGAGACGATCTTCCGCGAGCGACAGTTTCACTTCCATTCCACCTTCTCCGGCGGCTGCGGCGGCGGCGGCGGCGGCGGGCCCCGCGCTGCTCCAGGGGCGGTCGACGCCTCCTCCGCCGCCGCCGCCATTCAAGGTCAGGAGAACGAGTTCCTCGACCCCTCCTCCTCCTCCTCCTCCGCCGATCGAATTCGCCAAGGTCAGTTGCTGGCGTCGAATTCCATTCGCCAAGGTCAATCGTCGTTCAGTCCTCCTCCACAGTCCTCCTCCTCCTCCTCCATCCATGTCGAGGACCTCGCGACTGCTGCTGCTGAGGAAAGAGAAACAGGAAGATGACGTCATCAACGAAACGGAAGACAGGACAAGAGAACTTCCGGACAGTAGAACTCCAACGACGACGACGACGACGATGACGTCGTTCCATCCTGCTTCGACGTCATCCTCGACGTCACAACAGTCGTCATCCGATTCGAGCGGGAAACCTTACCTGAAGTTCGGCGTCAGTGCCATTCTGTCGGCGGAAATTTCGCCGAAATCTTTCCGCACACCTGCGCCAGGTAACAACAACAACGACACGAGTCGCCAAATGCTAATCAGATGAGAAAACCCTCTCAAAAGCCTAAATAATTTGTGTAACGTTAGAATTTAAGTCTGTTACCTTAGTCAGACGAACGTTACACACGCGTTTTAAAACGTCACGCCAGATATGCCCTGTCATAAATAATACATAGATGATAATTACTCAAATAGCCAAAGAAACAAGTATTCTGAGAAACAAAGAAACAATATTAGGATATGAGTTTAGCACACCTTTCTATATGGCCCCAAAGGAAAGGGAGCAATATTAGCCAACTCAGATTTTGCAAGCAACGCAATATTATGCCGGCTTTCTGTGTAAACTTACTTAAGGAAAGCTTTGTTATGTTGCTTTGTACTTTTGTATATTGTATGTAATTCCACTTTAAAACAATTTGTTAAATCAAGTTTTTTCCTGAATTTACACCAAGGCATGGTGTCAACTTTAACCTACCTCTGCTTTCGGGTAACCAAACTTACCATAAGCATGGTGTCAACTTTACACCTGGTTCGCGTTTTGAGTAAAGTCTGACCAATCCCAATCTGTAACGTTACACAACTTTTTTATAATCTGTAGGTTTTATAGAAGGTAGTAAAAATGGAGCTATATAAATGGAGCGTAGAGTTTAAGGAGCTAGCCCATGGATTAACCCAACCAACGGCCATCTCTGGGTCGCGCATGCTACAAGTATTTCCTAACCGTCGCCCTTCCATCAAACGCATCTCCCACATGCAAGAAATCGTCAGGTATAGCGCTTTACTACTGTAGAAGTCGCATTATTCATCGTCAGCCTATAGGTTCTGTTGGATGCAAACACTGGATGCTATTCACCATGCACTATAGCTGTCACTTCATCAGTTCTCGTAGTAAACATCAGCAACGCTTTCTAACGACGGTCAGAATCTGACATTTCATGTTATAATATCGAGCAGTTGTGTGCAAAATTTTTAAAACATGTGAGGCAGATAATGTTGAGTATATCAGAGTCCTGACGGGTTTGGATAGTATATGCATGCTATTGTAGAAAAGCGACAAGCATCCTTTGTTAATAGATATGAGAAGAAGCCACTGTTCTTTGCTCAGTGCATTACTAGAATTTGTCTGAGGGCAGAGGCTGTACTGTGTAAAGTTTGTTCTTAGTTTATTTGTTTATTATTAGGTTTATTTTATTATTATTTTTTATTACTATTTAGTTTTGTTCAGTTGATTTGTGTTTTCCTTGGTTGTGTACTACGGGTTGTGTATACTACTTTTTTATGCTGTGCTTGTCACGAATAAAGATGATTATAATATAGAATATACACATTTACATATATAGAATATATACCTATACATATATAGAATATATATATACATATATAGAATATATACATATACATATATAGAATATATGCATATACATATAAAGGAATATATACATATACATATGTAGAATATATACATATACATATATAGAATATATGCATATACATATATAGAATATATACATATACATATATAGAATATATACATATACATATATAGCATTTATTTTGTGTGAGTTTTATTTTGTCAGTCTGAATCATCTGTCTATGGTTGGGCAGTGTTAGGATATATACAGTACATGTATAGGAGTGTAGCTGATTCAGCTCATGCATCATCATATTCTGAGCATCGACGAAGCAGAATCAACGAAAATCGAGATTTTGTGCTATATAGAAAAACGCCTCGATGGATGTAGGCCTAACAGTAGAACTTCGTTATAACGGACTCGGTTATAGCGCAACTTATATACTCGGCTATAACGTACCGCAATGTCCTATGTGATGTGTTACCGTATTGGATGGCATTGATACAACTGCTAAGTACGCTATAATGAAGTTATAGTGTGTATATATATACAGTGTATATATATAGTGTATATATATATACAGTATATATATATATATACTCCTTTATTTATTCAAAAATAATAGAATCCCAAGGCATGCGCCAGAAATTCAACGGAGAGGCATTTAAAGCTTCGGGACTACATTGGAAGCGCTATATAAATTCATACGATATTTCCGTACCTCTGCTTCATTTTAGACTTGATAAGCAACGCGTTGGTAGCAGGGGCGTAGCAAGGAATTTTATTTGGGGGTATAATGTGATTTGGGGGTATAAATCTTTAAAAATGTTGAAAATCTTTAAAATACATTAACAATTTTAAGACAGCCTGATTTTGAGGGTATATTTTGAGGATATATATATATATATATATATATATATATATATATATATATATATATATATATATACCCCCTCTGGTTGGTAGCTGTTCTTGTATATACATTAACCTGTAATCTGAAGGATTCGCGTGCGGATGTTCCGTGTGAGTAATAGGCCCTACTTCTTCATTTGTAACGTAACATCTTTGACTAACTTACATGTACTTGTAACGGTTTCCCAGAATTGAAAGTTACTCTTTCATTTCCATTGAAAACCTTCCCTGTAGTAGTGGTATAGGACTCTCAACATGCAATCGGAGGGTAGCGGGTTCTGATCTTACCCCGGCCACCGCCTAGCGACCTTTGGAAAGTTGCTCATCTAAAGCTATCTGTGAGGCAGTGACTGGCGTACCTAGGACATGACAGGTAGGTTAGATGCCCCGGGGCGTCACCAGTCTTTAATCTAGGCCGTTTCCGGAGGGGCAATTGCCCTTCCCCCCCCCCCCGAAAATTTGAAATTCCCCCCGGAAATTTTGGAATACTACATGGACTAACAGCGGCCCCTAGCAGAATTCCCCCCGGCTTTGTCAGTTCTCCCCCGGCTTTTTCAGTTCCCCTTCCCCGGAGTCCAGGAGTCTAGATTAAACACTGAACGTCGTTTGCAGAGGCTGCCAAAACAACTCTGTGATCTTGGTCTCTACTCAGCGTAGACAGAGAAGAAACTGAGACAACTGACTTTGAGTGCAGGCACATCAGAGACCAGTTCACACGAGTAAGAAAAGTGCATCTGTAGTTTTAACCTCGTGTGAATAAAATGTCATAATTTGTTAAGATTTGTTATTTAAGACTTGTTAATCTGGCAATTTAAATTTCTGATCCCCTACCATGGGCGCCAAATACCCTAGGTAACTCCTCCCCCCCGCTGTGAGGAAAGCAACGAGAAACAACCTCACCCATCTCACCCAGGGAGGGAGGGAGGGCGGACCAATTGGACCTCTGTCTTCTTATGGTAGATAAGTCATCGTAAAGACCTTAAGCGACCGCCCGTAAACTCTCAAGCGAGCGCGTTTTTATATTATATTTTAATAAATTAATAGTATACGATAATAATAATAATAATAATAATAATAATAAATATATATAATATAGCAATATATACCCCCACCACCCCATCCCAATTCATACCCCCCCCCCATTCCTGGCTACGCCCCTGCGCATCACATGGGACCGTACATTGCGGTGCGTTATAACCGAGTATTCGTTATAACCGAGTATTCGTTATAACCGAGTCCATCGTACGCAGGTGCTATACAGTAGACGTCTGTTTTGTCTGTGCATCTGTTAGCAGTGTCAGTGACGTCATCGTCGCATTCTTCCTCTTCCGTCGCTTGTAACTTCCATCCGCCTCCTCCTCCTCCTCCTCTTCCTCCTCATCACGGGTCGTCCGTCACCCTCCCTCCGCAGCCGACGCTGTTGACCCCCGCCGCCGCCGCTGCCGCAGCCGCCCTCGGCTATTACTCCGGGGTTTTCGCCGTTCCTCCTGGATCGTCCATCGTCTACCCCCATCTCCAGATGGGGAAATCGTGCGGCGGCGCCGGGGGCGGGGGGCTGCATCTTCAGGGACACCCGTCTCATCCCCCGGACAGCGTCTTCGGTGGACATTACCCCCACCCGGGGCTGCTCAGAATACCCTACGAATCAGCAGTTGACCCATTCAAGCACGGCTCCTACTTCACAGGTGAGAGACAGACAGACAGACAGACAGACAGACAGACAGACAGACAGACAGACAGACAGACAGACAGACAGACAGACAGACAGACAGACAGAGAGACAGAGAGACAGACAGACAGACAGACAGACAGAGAGAGTTCTAATATTTAAATATTTTTAACCAGGTATGGAATATTTCGATTCTCTGTTTGCGTCGATTCGATTGCTCATTGATTACGTCATCGTGCTGA